>JBAMBP010001911.1:0-27436 GCA_037044515.1 Phortica magna
TGTATTGCTCTCGGTTATGTTTTGCTTCAACAGTTGTTTGGTATGCTCATTCACGGGCTTATAGATGTTGGGATATTCGTCTCTAAGGCGCTGCAATGTCTGTTGTATGATGTGTCGTTCCTCGAGCGAGAATTCATGCAAGTGCTTATCGTCGTTGACATCATCTTTGGTGCGACGTTCGCGACGCCGCCGGCAGCAGCAAAAGAGGAACAGCACAGCGATGGCCAACAGTACAACAGCGCTGGCGGCGAGCGCAATCGCAATGATGATGATCATTGAATCGCTGCTGCGATGTTGCTCCAACTCTTCGGTCGTATAAAAGTCACCGTTCACCTTTTGCAGCTTACGGTTCTCAATGCAAATGAGCGTCTTTTTGTTCTCGTCGCACACCTCATTGATGTACTTGAGCGTATTGAATGAACTCGTATTGAAGCACATTTCGAGCGTACGATCGACGGTGCAATAAGTCTCCGAGCGTAAGTCATGATCGCTGAGCACTTTGAGCCACTTCAGATTGCAATTGCATGGCGTTTTCACGGCGATTTTGTGTATGCGACAATTGCTGATGTTCAGGCTGCCCGGCTGCGGCAGCGTCAGCGAGTTGCTCTCGAAGCTGCAGTCGGCCGGCTGCTGCGGCACCTGCAGGGCCATGTTGCCAAAGTAGCCGAACTTATTCTGTTCGACGACAATTTTCGCCCAATCCATGACGGTCAGCCAATCATGGCCTAAATGCTTGATCTCGTTCTGGGCAATTGTCACATTGACGCTATGCACGGCAATGGCTTTGTCGTTGATCGATGTAATGCTACAGTGGTGGCGAAAAAAGAGTCAATAATAATGTTCGAATAATAAACAAATTAAGGCAGGGTACGCCCTTAAACGACATTCGACTTACGTGTTATTGGTCAACACCAATTCGGCAATGCCGCTGCCATAGATCGCTTCCTTGTCGATAACACCGATTACGGCATTCGTAAACGATACATGATTGCTGTGCAATTTATCGGTTATCGCGCGCGTTTCAATCGTTTCAATGTGACATTTATCGAAGACAATCAAGTTGATTTTGGTCACATCGAAGGTCTGTCGCTTTATGACGCCAATATAACAGTCAATAAAGCGTATCTCATGCACGGAAGCCTCAAAGCGTGTAATCTCCGGTATTGTGGCGTTTACAATGCGCAACTGGAAAAGTTTGTAACATTTTTTTTAGGTTTTAATTAACGCCAAACAACAACAACAAGCACAACTTACCTTAGCATGCGCCGAATTGAAGGCCTTTTCACGTATATTCATCTCCTGTATGCTCTCAAATGTGCCCGACATGTTAACATTAGTAAATGCATCCGTAAATATATTCAATTCAACGCAGTTTTGTACTTTAAACTTGATCTCACCCGCTGTAAAATAAATGTTAATTAAATGGATTGCCAACGATAAGAAAACACAAATCAAGACTTACCCGAGAAGGCATTCTGCCTTATGAAAACCGTCGATACATTGATGATCTTGATGTCCGGATAGCCGCCTCTATTGCCCTGAAATGCGTTCTGTGCCAATTCCACTTGATCATTGTCATAAACGCCTTCGATTGTAAAACTATTCACAATATTCATTGCACGTTTTCGAAAGAAACCTTCGCGCAGTTCAAATTTTGTTTTCGGCGCTAGTTTAATGTTTATGGCTGTAACGCCAAGTGGTATATCGAAGTTACTGCCAAACACTTGGGTTAGCTATATGTAAGAGTATAAGAAGAAGCAGAAAAAATACATGATTTAATACATTTCATAATTAAAATGTCATTTCCATTTTTATAATATTTTTATATATTATATTATATTATTTAAGATAAGCTGTTTTTTTTATGCGCAAAATCTTTGCTGTGAGTCATGTTTGTTGGCACATTTGACAAACATTGAAATTGAGTGAAGTCGCGTCGTCTAACGACTTATGCATGATGTATGTGTGCATTTGTGTATACTTATTTGATTATTTGCATGATTTGCTAACCAAATTTGTATATTTGAGAAAAAAATAAAAAACAAACACAAAAAATACACAATTTCAAATGAATAAAACAATTATAACTTCATTTATCAGTGGCTCGCTTTGTTCTCGTCCCTACTGCTGTCCCCCTATTCTCTTCTCTTCGCCTCCCTTCTCCTGTACGTGCGCCGTTGTCGTCCGGCTGTGCCGCACTTGAAATAACTTTGAAAACACTTGCTTAAATTGTTTACAGTTAAGCGTCACCACTTTCCGTTTTTTTTTTTTGTATTTTGGCTTCTCTCTCTTTTTATATTGTTTGTTTTTGTTGTCTTTGTTTAAAATTTTCACTTGTCTCTTCGCTGGCACCGCAACCGGCAACGTACGTGCGGCGACGGCGACAGCAACAGCTCCCCCAACAAGCCCGAATTAGCACCCACACAAACAAACACAAACAAACACACACACACACATACACGCGTAACCGCTGCAAAATGCATAAGCAACCAACTGCTTGCGACTGTCGACATAATTGTTGTTTTTTATTCCTGTTGTTGTTGTCGTGCTTATGAACCATGCACGTCGTAACATTGTTTGTTGCTGCCTTGTCTGACTTGTGGCAGCTACGGCGACAACGACTGCGACGAAGGCTGCGGCAGGAGCAATATTCAATTCATGCTTTTGTTGCATTTAGAGTAAACTGGTTGAATTTAATTTCTATTTCATTGAATTGTGTATAAATGATATTTTGAGTTGTTCTTTAAGTGATTTATAATTCGTTTATATTTTGTTTAAATACCATTTGCGATTTTCTAAGCTTCAATTATCTCAAGTACTTATGATCACTTTAGCAGCGAAGACATTTCGGTCAAATGATGATTTGCATTAAAGTCAAACAAGTCTTTATGTCATTTAAGGCTGAACATTTCAATTTCACAATTCCATAGACAAAACTATGGCTTCATCATCAACACCTTGCTCCTCTTAGGCGCCCAAAGCTGACAAACTTTGGCTCATTTTTCTCAATTGTCACTCTTCTCATATATATGTATGTACGTATGTGTGTGTGTGTGTGTAAAGTTGCTTTGCTTTTTGAACTTTTATAACCCAAGTGAAGCCAACGTTGACGTTGACGTTGACTTTGTGCTCTATTGTGTTGTTGTTATGTTTATCTGCTTCTGCTTCTGCTGCTGCTGATGCTTCTACTGTGGTCAGTCGATAGCGGCATCTGTGTGAAGATTGTTGTTTTTGTTGTTGCTTCTGTTTTGTACGCTAGGCTCAGCCAACTGCTTGCGGTTTTGCATTCTACATTCATCAAAGTTTATCTGCCTGTTTGTGTGTGTGACTCTTTACGCTCCAAGGGGGGGAAACTATATGACTTGATCACAGCAGACAATAGCAACAACAACAACAATCATTAACTAAGCAACAAGAAAAACTGAAACGCAGCTTTTTAGTTGTTTTATTTCATTTTGTTCTTTCTCTTTTTTTGTTGTCGCGCCTGACTTACATTTCATCTCGTCTGTGTGCGTGTGTGTTATTGCACTCTGTACTTGTGACTTTTATCAGGGCGACAGAAACAGCAAGAGCAACAAAAACTACAATCATATCGCTGCCAAGGAGGACACTCACTTGCATGTTCTTTACACTCTTATAGTCAAATATATATGTATGTATATTTATACATGTAAGTACGCTTAGCAACAGTCAAATTTTTATCTTTAGAAATAATAAGAAAGTTTCTTTTCTTCTATTTGTCTCACACGCACTTGTTCAACCTTTGGCATCACTCGCACACATTTTCCAACACTTAATTTTATACTGTGCCAACCCGCACTTGATTTCTCTTAGAGCATATCGTACGATCGTTCAGACAGACCGTCATTTATTTGTCCGGTCGTTTTTCTCGCTTGCTCGCTTGATTGATTGCCTTGCAACGTTTTACTACAGCAATAATTGAGCAAAAATGCAATTTTCTAATTAAAATTTACTTTGTTTTTGTTGTTGTTGTTTCTGTTATTGTTACTGTTTTAAATGAAGCAAATCCAATAACAATAAAAGTCAAAGTGACATTCAGTCTTATAATATTTGCCGCTTGTTGCTTTTTAATTGCATGAAAAATATGCTGTCTGCAACACAATTGCCGGCAAGCAATTTTGTGGCGTAAATAATAATAATTATAATAATATAATAATTAAGTAATCAACAAGTGACGCGCTTTGAATGTTTGAACATAGTTTTCGACTTTGAATTTGAATTTTTGGCACCTCAGCATGTGCCATTGTCAATTGTCGGTTGGCTTCGTGCGTTTGCCATTTAAGGACGCAACGACGGCATGAAACGCATGTCTGTCTGTCTGTCGTGCGTATTTTGTATGTAAGCAAAAGTTTATGCATACATAAATGCTACAAGTGTGTATTGGTGTAAGTGTGTTTGTGTGTGCGCGCATGAAAAGGAAAAGCGTTATTGCGAAAAAAATAAAAAAAATTAACAAAAAAAATGAAGAATTTGTCTCGTCAAATTGCATTGAGGCGCGTCGTCGTCGTCGTCGTTGTCGCCATTGCCATCGTCACAGAGTTCACAGCCGTGCTTGCACATGTTGCTGTCTATCTATCTATCTCTGTCTCTGTCTTTGGCGCTGCCACCCATTCTCGCTGTTCCGTTGTACAATAAACCGCGCTGCCTTGTGGCCTTTTCCATGCATGCATGCATGCATTTCACTGTTCCTTTTCGTTTCTTGCTCCATCATTCCAATGTATGTATGCGAATGCCCATGCAAGGCGGGCGTGCGTGCGTATTTTTGTTGTTGTTGTTTTTTTTTTTCTTTTCTTTTTTTCCTTTACTGTCGCATTGTTGATGCTGTTGTTGTTGTTTTTTCGTCGTCGTCTGCGACTGTGATTTTGCTACGTTTTTTTCTTCTTTTTTATTATGTTTATTATTGTTATTGCATAAACACAAGCAATGCAGGCAGACTCAACAATAACAAAACATGCAAACCATATTGTTATAGTTTGTCACACACATACGCAAACATACACGCACGACACCCTTTAAACGTTGCGCTTACTTCACTTTGTATGTTGGCACTTTACGTGCTCCGCAATCTTTTGTTTGTATGCGTGTGTGTGTGTGTGATTTGTGTTTCATGTCACCTTTTTTGGTTGCAATTTCTTTAAATTTTTGCTTACACACACACACACACACACACACATACATGCTCACTGAGTAGCAAATATTCATTTCTTATTGTTAATGTTGCTGTTGTTGTTGTTGTTGTGTTTCATAAAAAGGAAGTCTCAATTACGTAGCATTTCATTTGTAACTCGAACTTTGCTACAGCAAAAGCAATTCACATGATTTGCTTTTATTTATACACTCTTGACATTAATTTCATCAGTCAGTGTGCAGCAATACAATTATTTATTGTTGTTGTTGCTCTTCTTCTTCTTTAAGTTGTTATTGTAACTATGCTTCAATTACATGCTCTCTCTTTCTCCTCTCTTGCGCTCTTTCTATGTTCTTCAGTTCACTTGAACGGTTTTAATTCTTTTCACTACCCCATCGCCCCCCCCCCCCCCCCCACACAATTGTTCCACACTTTTTTTAGAGCACATCACCTTTCATCAACAGTTCTTCTTCTTCTTCTTTTACTTCATTTTAGTGCAAAATCAACGAACCATGGCTTTTTTGCCCTTCTTCGTGACACTGCTGACATTTCCCCCTTTTGCAATTAAGTAACAAAATTACCGTTAAACAGACTACTTTTGGGTTTTTGTGTGTGTGTGTGTGTGAGTGTGTGTTTTTTAAGTTGCCTTCAAAAATTAACGCAAATCTTTCAAATAATGAAATGTCTTTGATGCTGCAAAAAGTATATTTTCCAAAGCATTTTAATTTTGTGTTTTTTCCCATTTTGTTGTTGTATAAATTACGTGAAGATAAACAATTTACAAACAAATACAAATCATTCGATATTCTTGTTAACCATTAAACTGCCAACAACATCCGTTTGACCTTAAACTACGCTACTCCCCACACCCCATCCACCCCCACCACGCAACACACACCCCAACTATTTGGGTGTATAAATTTTTGGTTGTTTTTGTTTGCATATTTTATGAACCTCGAAATGCCAAAAGATACAAACGATCAAAAAGATACAAAGTTCGATACAAGCAATTTCTTCTACGCATATGGGGGGTGGGGATAAGTTGCAGGTTGAGTTTATTCGCGCACAAATATTACAATCAAAGATTGTGTATTAATAAACTTGAAAATAATTACATTAACCATAAGTTTTACAAGTTACAATGAACAAACAAGCGCAAAAAGAAGAAGAAGAATATAAACAAAAGCAAAAAGCCAATAAGAAATTGCAGTCGAGAGTCCCCGACTTCGACAAACCCTCTTTCCAATCGGAACAGATTTTATTTCTTTTCAATATATCAAATTTTACTTTTCTATACCAAATGGTTCCAGAGATTTAACGTTTTTTGTTTTGGCTATAAGTGGCGATAATCGACCTGAAAAGGAATTTTGCTCTTATCTAATATAGTGTCCGAGATCGACGCGTTCATACAGACAGACGGACATGGCTAAATCGACTTCTCTTTTGGTACTGATCGAGAATACACTTTATATAGTTGGAGATGTCTCCTTTTGGGTGTTACACACATTTTTGACCTGCACAAAAATATATACCCTTTTACCCTAAGGTACAGGGTTAGAAATGTACGAAAAATTGCCAACTAAAGAAAAATGCATTTGAATTTTTTTTGATTTTCACCAAAAAAAAGAAAATTAAAAAAAAAAACAAAACAATGAAAATAAATTATGCATGTTCTATGTGTGTGTGTGTGTTTGTGTGTGTGTGTGTTTGTGTGTGTGTGTGTTTGTGTGTTTGTGTGTGTTGACTGACGCATCTTAGAGTGATATTTTTAGCTGGAAACACGCGGAAAATGAATACTAAAATTGGTGTTGGACTATGAATCGATGTGAGTCGACTCGACTCGAGTTGAATTGAGTTGAGTCGAGCGAGCCGGAAATGTTGTATCTGTAATGTGTTCAAAATATAGATAGCTGTGATATATAAATACATTAGATATTTCTTGCTCATCGACTATTGGAAGTGCCAAAACCAACAACAACAACAACTTGAAACCAATTAAAAATAAATTATGATGTGATTTTATTTTCTATGCCTTTCTTTCGCTCTCGCTCACTCTCTGCCACTAATGTGACTTCGATAAGCTATTTTTGTTTAGTATTTCTTTTGTGTTTTGCCGTTTTGTTGACAAGCGTGTAAAGTATCTTTCGGTCTGTTTAAACTTTAAAGTATCGCGCTTCTTCTTCTTCACTGTGACACTTCATCTCCAATGTTTTGTTTGTGTTTCGTATATTTTGCCTTCTGTTGTTGCTGCTTAGTTTGTTAGCTTTATATTTATGTGCACAATTAGCGCGTTTAAAAAAAATGCTTTTAGGCAACTTTCTGTCCGTCCGTTCGTCCGTCTGTCTGTCTGTCTGCTAATAAGTAAGCATCGGTGAGACAACTATGCATCTTTTTTTGCTATCAATGTAGCGTTAGAGCTACAAATGCAGTTTGAAGTATCTGCTGACAACAACATGTGTGTTTAATATGCCGCAAAATTGTGCGAAACGCACAAACAAATAAACGTACGTGCAGTTGACCAAAGTCAAATGCATAGCTTGTCTAAGGTCAATGCTAAAGCGTTGCATGCTGGTCAACACACGTTCTTCAAACAACAGCAAAAGAACAACAAAATACGTGTAAAATCTTTGACGAAGGCTGAGACTGAAATGCGAAGGATTTTCCAAGTGGCCAACATTCAATATGAAAAACACGCACGCGCAATAAACGCTGAGTTTGTCCGTCCGTCCGTCCCACGTTTGGTCTGTTTGACTGTGCGGGTGTGTGTGTGGTGTGTGTGACGCTTTGTCTGGCATTGCCCAAAAGTATCTATGAGATACCACAACCTCAATGACTCTTTCGTGTGTGCGTGCGTGCATTTTAACGAAACGTGACTTTTACGTGCATTTTACATTTGCTGCGTTTACGTTTCTTTTTTTGACTTTTCGTGTTTTTCCTAACAATATTTTGTGGCTTATTTGATCAGTTGTGTCTCCTCTGCCGGCGACGACATGGTCATATATCGTATTTGTATAAGTAGTTAGATACTTTTAGCACAAATGTGCGTTTCATTGCTCTTTCCATTTACGTGACATTTTCTGCGTTTTGACTTGAACATGAACATCTTCATTAACGCAGACAAATTCAAATTCGTTGCCAAATGTTTTCAATATTTTGCCGCTTCTTAGATACTTTTTTTGTTGCTTTTTAACTGTAATAATTACCAATAATTCACCAATGATCCTCGGTTATTATAAGCTTCGTTAGACTCAGTAAGCAGAGCGCCTAAAAAATGATGTACACCAATTTTCGCACCTCACCCTTGAATAAGGGTTTCCTTAAAATTGCTATATCTCCTAAACTATTAGCGGTAGGAACTTGAAATTTCGTACGCAGTTTCAGCAAATATTCCACTTTAAAACCAAATGCCATAAAATACCCCGCTCAACGCATTGTTCCCCTCAACGACCATCAAACTGAAATATTTCATAAATTCATATTTTTTGAAAGATTTTCTTGATATTTTAAACCATATTTAAATGGCAGGTGATTTCTTGCCTCAGTTTTATAAACATATAATTACAATTTCTCAGCAGTTTTTTGGTATTTTTTATTTTTTCAAGGCGTGGTTTTTGGTTTTACTCAAATTGCTCATAAAAGTTGAATTTGGTTTAGTATTTTTCGGTTTTTTTATAGTTTTTCATTCATTCGGTTTTTACAACTGAGCAAAAAATAATAAAACTAATACAAAGAAAAACCATTCGCTATGCATGAAGACTTCGTTTGATATATGCTCATAAAAATTTGTCCCCAAAAATATTGTTTCATTCCCCCACGCCCCACAAAACGATACGTTAATCAAAGCGTAGAATAGAAATGTTGAAAATTTTTCAAATAATTTTCCAAAATTGACATATTCTGTCTTATATATCCCGCGCCCGTCCCCACCGCGCCGCCTCTGTGAAACCAAACCACTTAGAAGTTTCTTGTTGCCGCCTTCTGTTGTTGTATTGAATACATCATATTTTCCAACTGAAGCTTCTTTTCCAAGGAAATGAGTGAATAAATAAAACAGAAAGTTTGAAACCATCAGCAACAAGGGGGCGAGAGTGCATGTGTGTGAGGGTGAGGTGGGGTGGTGGGTTTGGTGTGCATTGCGGTGTGAAACAAACATATTTTGGTCATGTTAGAAAGCAAAAATTTGTTCACATTATTAAAATAGGCCAAACACAACAAGCGACAACACAACATTCAAAATACATATGTGTGTGTGTGTGTGTTTGTGTGTGTGCTGCTATCATTCAAGCGTATCTTGCAGATAATTATATTATTTGTGTGCTTCTTGACACACAATTAAAAAATTATGCATTTAACAACTTTGCACATTATTGTTTTGTTTTTTTGTTTCGTATGAAGAAAAGCAGCAGAAAAAAAAATGTCAAACAAACTGTCAATTAAAGTCATAAATGGCATTAAAAAAAAACACACACACACACACAACAACAACAACAAAACACCCACGAGCATAGATGTGTTTTTAGTCAGAGTTATGCTTATACATATTTCTTTATGCTATGCGTTTTGCATATGCGTCGTTCGTTCAGTCGGTCTTGTGTCTTGCCCGACCGCCCCACCACCCGACCGGCGATGAACACAAACGATGCTCTACAAGTCAAGCCGCCACTGAATGCAGTCTGCCACTCTGCACACTCATGCCATTTCATTCATACATTATGCATTGCACTAAATCAATCTAAACGTTTACTCTCGCATGCATAAGCACAATTTCGTTTGCACTCCGTCGCTCTCTCTCTCGCGTGCTCTTTGACACTCTTTCGGCCGCTCATGATCAGTTGAGTTTAGTGACTCGCAGACGACTTGCGACTAACAAGTCGGCATGTCATCTACCGTAGTAGTTTTTGTTCTTCTTCTTCTTCGTTTGCCGTTTGTCAACAAACGAACATGACCAGCAGGAAGTGCAACTTATTTGATTTTTTTTTGTTTTTGCCTTTGTTGGTTTTTTTTTTCTACATGTCAAGTCAAGTGTCTGCTTCTTGCTTTCTGTCATACATTAGTCAACGCACGTTTGGCATTGTTTTTGTTTTTTTTTTCCTTTTTTGGTGTACTCTAATTTTGGTTTATGGTTATTTCCGCAACGTAAACGCTTCAAATGCAATTAATGCTTTTGCTTGAATTCAATTAAGCTTGGAATTACGTAAGATTTGTGCGTGCATAACGCGAAATTCTTATTAAAACCAATTTAAATGAAAATTCTAATAGGAATATGACTAAGAATTTTGTCATTTGGATTAATGATTTCAAATTGATAGCTTTCGTATTGCAACATTTGCCGCATTAGTAGCCGCGGTGTTGCCTAATCTGTATGCCACATTAAAATGCCTGCAACATATTTTTTATGCGCTTCTTCAGCCTTGAAATGACACTCACTATAAAATCTTCAAGTGATAAAAATGATGGCAAAACAGACACGAACGTATTCATTCACGCACGTAGTACAAAGACAGACAATCACATTCACATTCAGATTCAGATTCACGACATTGTCGCCAATTGGGGGCATTCAGAAGATGATTTGCGGCATGGCTCACATTAAGCAATCAAAATATCAAAAAGAAAACATAAATTATTATGAAAAACTATGATTTCAATGTGTGTGTGTGTGTGTGTGTGTGTGTGAAAATACTGTAGGAAAATTGTCAATTTATGTTGGATCGTTAAATGTGACAACACCTGCAAAAAATTAACTTAACAACATGTTTGTTGTTTGGCAATAAACTCAACGAAATTCGTTCAGAACAAAACAAAGTGTCGACATTTGACAGCTAATAAGGCAAGAAGAAGCATATTTTAAGCTAGTGCATATTAATGATAATTAATAAGATTCGTAAATGTTACAAAAAAATAATAATAATAATTATAATAAACAAACAAAAAATACGTTATTCAGCAAGAATACCAAAAATCTATGATGATTCATTCAGCGCGTTGATTTTTAGTCATTATCGCACATCGGAGGTATTATTATTATGATTGTTATTATTGACATAATGAGACATGCTTATGGCATTGAGATGAGTAAGAAACGATCAGCTTTGTTTGCTGCTCTTGGCCTAAGAAACGCACCCAAGACGGTCGATCGGCCGTTCTGTCGCTTGGACTATTCGCACCGATCGATAAGCTACTTGCCTATGTCCGTCCGTCCGTCTGTCAATCGTTCAGTGGCAGCTACCATCCGTCCGTCCGTCCGTCTGTCCATTAGCATAACCTGCCAAACTGGTTGAGTATGACTTCCATTCAATTTGCACGCCTCAATTGTTGGCTCATAATTGTTGTTCTTATTGCTGTTGTTGCTATTGTTGTTGTTGTTATTATTTTGCTTGTTATTCATTCATATTGTTTTTTTCTTTTTCTTTGTTTTATTTTTGTGTTCTCTCTTTTAGTTTCGCTCTTACAAATTAGCAAAATTTCGACTTTTGTTTTTTTATACGTTTTACACTTTATTTGAACAAAATTCATATTCATTTCAATTCTACAAGTTTGTCACGTTGTTTTAACAGTCGATACATGTATGTATCCATAAGCAAAAGGCATGTTCATAAAAATAGATGTGTGATTTTCTTTAGACTTGTTTTTGTTGTTGTCCAACTGTCGCTCATCATTGCCCGCTTTGTGTGTTTTAAAAGTTCTTCTGCTTTCGAAGATAACAGATTTTTCAAATCTCAAACATAGAAAAATATGGAAATGAGCATATGAGAATGAGGAAATGCGTGCCCATCATTTTATCAGCGATTTAATCGATCACTGCTTTTTTGTTTGTTGAATAAGTAAAATAATTGCAATGCATTTGAAAATTGGAAAATTGAAAGATTTTCGTTGTGAAAAATGTGTTCAATTACGCTCGAAATCGAGAACGGCGTTTCGATCCGAACGATCTATCGTTGGTTGAACCGTTGGCTAGCAAATTAATTGCATTATAGCATGGATCGTCTAAAGTTCGTTGCTTTAGACTGCAACGATTTGTAGAAACAAACAAAAAGCACAATTTTTTTTCTAGATTGGTTTAGCAAACACATGGGTGCGCCCTTTTGGCATAGTAAATTATATGCTTATTGGTTTTTTCCTCATTTTTTGTAGTTTATATTGTAAACAGCATTTTCGCGGTTCGTTTGCCGCGAGGTCATTGATAAATCATCGTATCAAAAACAAACAAAAGAGAAACTGTGGTAATTTTTCCAACGCGTTCAACAATTAATTAAACAAACAGGCAAACAAACAAACGCCTTCATTGGCCAGCCAAACACACACATGATTGGCCAATAACGCGACATGAGTTTAATGTTTAAACTGCATGAATAATCAATAAAATTGTATTGAAGCAAACTTTCTTCAGATACTCATGATATTCGACGTTGCAAATTGATCTTAAAATCGACTTTGCCTCTTAGAACATATGCTCGAAGCGTCCGTGTGTGTGCGCGTGTGTGTGTGTGATCGTATGACAATTGGCGACAATGCGAATTTGATCATGTTCAATACTTTATTTAGAATTTCATAAACTTCCCCGAATAAATAATGACAAATGAGTAAATGAACAATAAACTAACTTAATACTTTGGTAAACAAGCGTTTTTTTCTCCTTAAGTAGGATATTTTATCACTTATTCTCTCTTTTTACAAAGAATAAACCAAAAACTCGTCTAAAGTTTACTTTACTGAGGTTTTTTTAAAATTAAAATGAATTTGAAAATAAATAAAATATTAACGTATCGTTTGTTGTATATGAAGCCAAAGCACATGCAGCAGTTTAGCATTTAACTCAAAGACATGAATGCTGAAACTTGAAAAGTGACAAAACTGTAAATGCTTTTCTATGAAATTTTGAAGATATTTCGTGAAAATTATTCAACAAAATGTTGTTCTCATGTATTTCACCACTCAGACACGACACGACATGCGCTCATCTCTGTTACAGTTAAACAAAAAAAAAAATGATATGGGCAAAGCGCTACTCAAGTCTCTTCATGAGAAAATGTTGTTTTATTTTTTTTCATTTCCTTTTAAGTCACTGCATCGTCTCACCTCCTCCCCCGACACTTGAAAACGTATGTTGATTTTTTTCTTCAATTTCATTAAAAGTTAATTAAGCTTGGACGCTGTTGATATTTGCTACAGTGGCAACCAAAATATTATGCACTTTGTTCAATTGTTTGTACACTTACCCCATGATTTTTGCGATAATCGCAGTAAATCGTGCGAAAATTAGTGATATTCTCACATTTGCAATGTTTGCAAATGTCCTCACGTTCGCCGGCAATCAAATTGTAACTCTGTAGTTTCGCTGCTTTGGTCGCAAGATGGCGTGCGGGTAAGGCATCGACGCCGACGCCAAAACCAACGACAGCATCGATGTCGCCATCGACGTTGGCACTGGCGTCAATGTTGTCTGCTGGCAGACGATTGTAGAGATGTTGGTTCTTGTAGTACAACTGCTGTGCGAAGCTCTTGGCGTTGACGATGGCGTTAGCGTTGGCATTCGTGGCCGTTGCGGTGATTAGCATGTACAGCAGCAAGAAGGCCGGCAACAGGTGTACATGCATGTGTGTTGGCCATGCCTGCTTTTGCATGTTATGGCACACTTGCAATCTGCGTTGTTGCGTCGATGGCATTTTTCGATTGGTTTGTTTATTTGCTTTTCAACTTCTGTGTTTTAATTTTGCTGCTGCTGTTGTTGTTGGTGTTGTCGTTGTTGTTTTCAAGTTTGAACACGTCTCGGCGTATTTTGGTGCGGCCAAATGATCCTTTCTGTTTGTGTCTTTGCTAAATGCTCAGCACATTTGTATGTTTGATGCTTAATTTTTGTTGCTTTTTAACTATTTCACACTTTATTTACAATGCATTTTTTAATTGATCTATTTTTGCATTCAATTAACGTATTAATTGTTGTCGTTTCTTTTTCTTACATCGCATACACTTTTTTAATTGAATACCTTTTTTTTTGCGTTATTTTATAAACAAATGAACAAAATGATTGACTGCATAAGTGAAATGAACAAATTTATTCTGCACGACGCGATCACAATTTACTCGCCTTTTAATATTTACTTTTATTTGATTTTTTTTTGTTTTCGTTTTTGTTTTTAGCTCTTTTGCATATGTATAAATATACACGTATTTGTATGTGTGTGTGTGCATATATTTCCTTTGCGCTTTTCTGCTATTTATAAGAATCAACCGTCATCTTCACACAAAATAAATTGAAGACTAACCAAAAGCGTAAAATATAAAAAAAAAGGAACCAAAAAAAAAAAATAATTTATTTCACTTCGTTCACACGCCCGCAACAACACACACACGCACAGTCAATGTGCACACGAAGCCCACAGAATTGGAACTGAATTCTGTTTTTTGAGCAGCTCTTTATGTGAGCGTTGAGTGAAGCGGTTCCTCACTCACCATGAATGATCTCGTGCATTGCCTCAACATGACACATCGTTGACGCACTCTTGTAACGTTGTGTGTCGAAAACTGTTTCATTTTTGCTAAAATGGTTTCTTTCATTATAAATTTATTTTCTTTGCTTTTACAAACAAAAAGAAGATCATTAAATGCGTTAAAGACAAAAACTCGAAGTTCATAAATTAAAAAGTATTATTAAATTTAATATGTTATACTTTGAGCGTTGTTGTTATTATTTAATGCCTAATAATATTGTGTATAAAATGCTTACAAAATTTTAATAGCAGAATTAAATGTTTAAAAGCCGTTAGAATTAAATTGTAAAATTATTATTATTTTTGACACACTTGTGTCATTTGTGTTAATTTGTGTTTGCACGAAAGCAGCAACAAACTGAGTTCACAGCAACAATTGTGCGCTCTCTTCATGCTCTCTCATTTTGCATTTAAAACAAAACAAGAAACGGCTGTTTTGCCAATGTGTTGTTTTTATAATTACAGCTGATCGTTTAATATTAAAATTGTTGTTGTGAAACTTGAGTGCGGTATTTTTTGTTGTTGTTATTGTTGTTTGTTCTTTGCTAAAACAAAAAGTAAGATAACTGCTTATAGAAAACTTAACTGAGTCAAACTTAAACGAAACACTTTAATTGGAAACAAGTTTTAATTCCGTCTTCTTAATAAATTCTTTGGTTGCTCTCGTTTGTATTTTCTTTCTCTCTCGCTCTCTCTCGATTTAATATCATATTTTTAACGTTCCCGTCGTTGGCTCTTTTCCTTAGTTGTTGTTATTGTTGTTGTGTTTGGCTCACTTGTTCGTTCTTTTGTTCTTGTTTGAACGTGCGCGCATGCACACTAAGGCAAACACACACACACACACACACACACATGCACGCACGCACGCACGCACCATTTATGTCCAATTGGTTTCTTCGTTTGAGGTCGAAGCTTTTCTTTTCGTTCCTTTTAAAAATACATACATATATACATACACATGTACATATATATTAATCATGTCCGTGTTCTAGCTATTTAGTTATTTATGTAAAATTTTTTTTTTTTGTAATAATAGAAGTAAAAACTAAAGAAGAAAAGTTGAGCTATTAATGTATGTATAAAGTTAACTGCTTACATTACACTTATCAATTTGGTTAAGCATTAAGCAGTTATTATCAATAGAATACATTCGTATTTTCCAACAAGCCCACCATTGCCAAAAGCTACAACATTATTGCTATAAGTTGTAATTTCTCTTAAACGATCATTCAAAATACTCCAATACACACATAAACACATGGACAGTTATTGATAAGCATTTAGCATCTTGCATTTCCTTGCTCTCACTTTCTTGTTCGTTCCTGTACAAAGTCATTTGTATATGTGTAATTTGCTTATTCGTTTATGCGCTCTCCCCTTGACTCAATCACTCGCTCAATCATGCGCATAGTACATGTGTATTTGTGCATATTCATTTGCTTTAACTCACATCATTCGCCACTTTGCCTTAATCTCGTTGCAATGTAAATTTGCTTTGTTGTGTAGCTTGACTAAGTTGTATTTGTCTTTCTTACGATTATAACTTCTCATAATACTCTTATGAATTACAAAATACTGTTTTCTATTCTTTTACTTATTATTGTTGCCTTTGTTTTGATACACTTTATAAAATGGGTAATTTTATCGAGAAACCAGCTCAACTGAACATATTTATCAAAGCCATATTCACACCTCTCTTTCCCTCTTTCGCTTTTTGTTGCTTAAGGGGGTATTCTGTTCTAAAAGACAAAATTTTAGTCGTTTTTTCGCGTACGATAAACAAAAAAATAAAAGCATTTTTGGTATGCAGTTTTTTACGAAATATTTATTGATATTTAAAGAATCCAAGACAATTTTTCCATAAACAAATATTTAAAATCATCGAGTTATTATTTTGTGAAATGGAGGAAAAAAAAAAATTGGGGTCATGGTTGACATGATTCCAATCGTTGAAGTATCCGGAAAAGAAACATGTAGTTATGCTAGGGATAGACGTCGCTTATAGCCCGGGCCATGGTAAAAAATCTTTTAATCTTTTTCACAAAATGGCGACGATTTAAAAATGAAAAATTGTTTATTGCCTTATTATTTTAATTTCATGAATTTTTAAAAATAGTAAAACTAATAATTTTTCAAAATCAAAGATTCCGGTCATAGAGGGATATATTAAGAAGGTTCACCTAAAATTTAGAGTTAATCGGATGATTAAAACTGGAGATATCATGTCAACCAAGTCAAAAGAGGAGTTTCGAGAAGCTTGAAGTGTTAATAGTACTTTGCATCACAAAAACTGCTGTAATTCCGATATTATTTAGAATTTTGGCTCATATACTTAAGGGTGTGAACTTAAGAAACATATATAATTTTTATATTTACATATATAACTTTTTCATAATTCTAGATCAGAATACGCCCTTAAAGTCTTAAAGTTATCTAAATGCTTACGTTCTTTGAGAGAACTTCTTGTTCTTGTTTTTTTTCTGTGTAAATTGAATTTTCAAGGTTATAAAAATTGTATCAAATTCGTTCTTAAAGTTCATGTTTGTTCTTGTTTTCTTTTATTTTTTAATCCACTCAACTCACTCAACTTTGACTTCCTACGTCTAATCAAAGTTTGAAAAAAAAAAAATAATGCAAATAATAATGAGAAAAGAAAAACAAAACACATAAAACAATAACAACAATTAATTGCTGTAATTTTTTTTTTGTTTTTGTCTTGATCGTTTGCCCGATGACATTCCGTGATTTTGTTTTGATAGTTCCCGCCAGTTGGGGGTCTTTTGCTTTCACAGTTGTCGGCCATTTTAATTGAATTACTGTAATTATTTTATTTTAATTTTTTTTCTGTTTACTCATTTACTCGCGCATGTGTGTGTGTTTGTATTACTTAAGTGATTTAATGCGTTTCACTCGTTTGCTTACATTTGTGCACTTGTTTTTTTTTTGCTTTCCAATACGTTGGAGAACTATTTTGCCCAAACCCTCTGCACACTTTTCGCATGCTCTTATTAAGTGCAGGTTGCTGCCGCCCATTTTTTCTAGTGCTATTTATAATACATTGCATTTACCCAAGCATTGTTGCTGTTGTTGTTGTTGTCATCAACGACGCAAATAAGTGACGTTATTCAAAAGATATTCGCATTTAGAGATACTTTAAATGTTTGTTTCACGTTTTTGTGATCTTTACGATCAAACTTAATCTTAAAACTGTTGTTTAAGTGAAAAACAAATAAAAATGTAAGAAAACAAAAAAAAAATCAATTTCCAAATGGATTTTCTTATCGTTTAAGACGCTTACAAAGCATACACATGCATAAACATACATACATACATGAGCACAAAGGCATTCATTTTCGTAGATATTTTATCTTTTTTGGGTTTTGGTTTTTGATTTTATTTTGTTTTGTAGTTACTTCCACATTTTTGTATATTTTGCGATAAGGCGCCAAAACATATCTGCTACCGAAGCTAATCGCTATTTCCGTCATACATCATCAACGTCATCTTTATAATCGTCGTATCTTCACAACGTTCAAAAATGCAACAATTGCAGCGTTTTGTGTAAAAGAAAACCAACAACAACAACAAAATGCAGAAACTCTTAACGCCAATTGATGGTTCGCGTTTTGCATACAAATAACAACTTAGCTCTTAGACAGGAACGTCAAAGAAGTGAAGACATTTCAAAAGTCAATCAAGAAAACTTTGCAAAAAATAAAGAAAATCATATATCAAGCATATCATAAAATGTTTACACGGAAACGATTTATGTAAATGTAAACAAAAAAAAAAATATTTAAATTTTATAATTTGAGTTTTGCATTGTTGAAATTTTTGTCGACTCATTCACTTTCTGCTGACAAAGCTTTGCAATTAGAAGCTAAAAAAAAAAAAGAAAAACAAAAAAGAGAAATTAAAACTGAGCTTGAAAATGAAATACGACCGTAAGCGCAACAACAAAAGTCTATTTTGTTATGAACATTAACAAAAAGTATGCACGAATTATCAAACCAGAAACAATTCTACAAACAAAATAGTAAAACAACAAACATACATATATGCAGGTTGCTATGACGAGTCATTAAGCACCGCACATGGGCGTGCGTGTCTTGCAATGAGCGTAGCTCAAAGAGAGCGAAAACAAAGTGAGAGAAAGAGAGTGCAGCACACTGCAATACAAACTAATGCATGCAAGCAAACGCACGCACACTCACACACATACTGTATATTCTGCCGGCGGTTAGTGCGTATACGTGTGATTGACTTATTAATGCGCTCTTTCTTATCGTTGTTCTTTTATTATTTCTGTCGGTGTGTTGTTGTTGTTGCTATTATTGCTGCCGCAGTTTTTATTCATAACCTGAGTTCAATAATTGATAAAAACAAAGATTAAAGATATTTTCTTTTCTTTATTTCAATTCGCATACGTTATAATCACATGAATCGTTCTCGTTTGTCTCTGCATGAAACTCGTGTCTGGCTGACTAAATATTTAGTTTTGATAAGCTCATCATTTTATGAAATAGAATTTTCAATAAAGTTGATTTTGCTTATCGTTTAGCGTGACTCATTTATGGTAAAATTATATGCTTAAGATTTTTTAATATTAACTTGGAAAATGTTGAAATATTAAACGATTCATGATTGTGCTTTGCCAGTGGGAAGTGAAGGGGTACTGTACTATATTCATGTTATTGGTTATGTATTTTTTTTGGCTAAGCGGCCACAGCTGTGACTGTGTGTGAGTGACTGAGTGTGTGTGCTTTGATTGACATTTAAACGTTTGAAAATGAATTTTCTTTCAATTAGTTTTCTTTGATGTAACGAATTTACAACAATTGCTTGAAAATGATGCTTCGTCGATCTCTTTTCGGCAGAAAGGGTGTATAATGAACAGATATTCGTTCATTTTCGTTTCAAGTGCAAGTAATGCACTCAAGATGATTGACAGTGTTGCTTGGTGTGTTTGTGTGCGTGCCAATGTTGCTAAAGTCACGTTTTTATTAACTATTTAACAGCTAATTTAATTGCTCTTGTTGTTGCTGTTGTTGTTGTCAATTAGTTGGCCCAAGTGAAGTGCTCAACTACTTCAGCTGTCATTTGCACTCCTTGACTCTCGCTCTCCCACTTATTGGTTTGCTCTCATCTAATCACCGAAACATCATCGTTTGCTTTCTATTTTTAGCATTACTACTTACAATGTCATTCTATACGAAATAGATCAATGTGCATGCCATGGCAGTGTCTGTTTATGCATAGTGTTGGTGCCGGAGGGCATGCCAGAGGCGTATGTCGAGTGGGTTTGTGTTGCGTTGCCCACTAAACGGAAGTACAGAAAAAAAGATGAAAACAGACATGCTTAGCTACGGAAATATTTATACATTTAATAAATTGAATTTTATTGCTTGATTTATGCAGGTTAACCGTTAGCAAATGTTAAGGGTTGTCCGTATAGCGCAAGCTTTATGCGTTTTATAGCGTCTTATGTATAAACAAGCATACATACATATATACTTATGTGTATGTATGTATGTTAATGCAGAATGCAAAATGCGGGCAGCAAAAAATATTGAAGTTGTAAAAAAGTAGAAAGGTCATGCACATAAAATTTTTTGTGAAGATCAATAAACAACTTAATATTCTTACCAGTCTGTCTGACAGCATTGTATTTAAACTTAAACATTTAAGTCACATTTTAATGTCACAATCAATATATTTATATATATATATTTATTGGAAACAAATCAAAAACAAAGAGTGCATTGAACGATAATGATTCCACATTCACAAACACACACACACACACGTGCACACGTATTGCGCCTTTACTTTCGTACGTTCATAAGCTCTGCAAGAACGAACAAGCTGCAATTCTTTCACATGTGTGTGTGTTGTAACGATCTTTTGTTAGTCGGTTTGCTTTATTCAATCATTTCGCCTATCTTTGTTCTCCTTTCCCCTTTTTTATGCGTTTGTTGTTGTTTTATTTGCTATGTGCTATCACTGTTGCGGTCTTATCGATATGTGCATGAGTGTTTGTGTGTGTATGCGTGAGTGTAAGCACTTCTCACCTACGTGGTGGCTTATACAGGTAACTACAGTTCGTATGGTAGACAAAGTGTGCATTGCATCGGTGTTGTTGTTGTTGGAGTTGGGCGGAGGGGGTGGCAGAGCTTTCGAATGTAGTCACATGCGCGTGCGTGTGTAAGCAAACGAGCCGAACCGAACGGAGGCGAGGCATTGAAATGAGCCGTTTAAAGTGCAGGGTCAAACATAATGGTAGCGCGACTCGCCTTAATCACATTGAATGGTTGTATGTGTATGCGTACGTTTGTTTGCTATAAACTGAGTGTCAGTATGTCAGGTTTTTAGTTATTGTTGTTTTGTTGGTTTTGGTTTTTTTTTTTATTCGTCGTTCTTGTTCCCCATTCTTATGTATGTGTGTGTGTTTTAATACAATTCTTATGTAAATTAAATATTTTTTAATGTTTTATTTATTCAATATGTATGTATGTTTGTTGTGGTCTTCTTCATCATCAAAGTTATGCATAAATTTGTGTTGTAAACCCGAAATCAGGCAACAAGTGTGTCTGTTCTATGTATGTGTGTGTGTGAGTCTGTGTACCTGTGCATTATCTCCCCTTTTCATTTCATTTTGGGTTTCTACTTTACGTTTACTCTCACTCTCTCTTTATCTCTCTCTGTCTACAAATGTCTGATTTGAGCTTGTAATTCATTCAGAATTTTGTTATGTTATTCCGGTTTTTGTTGTAAGTGTTGTTGGCGCATGCATTATTTAACACACATGCGTTGCGAGTTCAATGAAAAACAACAACAACAACACGTCATTAAAACATAGTGGCAATAAATCCTTACAGGTACATACATAAAGCAGTTTGTTTCGTAGTTGTTTTTTCTCAAATAAATATATTCACGTTTTCTAACAATTTAATTCTAATGCGTCTCCTATTTTTTATGATTTCTCGTAAAGATTTGCATTTCATTTGAATGCGTGGGAATGACAAAGTTTTCTCATTAAAGGTTTCGCTCTCTCAGTTTGGCATTTGCATTTGCATATGCGCGTGTGCGTGTGTGTGAAAATGAGTGTATTTATATTGCAAGATAATTGGCATGGTTTCTTCATGGATTTGTGAAACGTTTGCGGTAAATGACAAACCAAAATGAACTCATTATGTGCGTATTTTTGTAGTCACAATTGTAATTCATGCCGCTCTACAGCAAAGTGTGAGTTACAAGAACAGGCAACAACAACAAGTGACTTTTTTGACTGTCGCTTTGTTTGTTACACGTATGTATGATCGACGTCTCGCACGCACACCCGCCCTCGTCGATGCGCTGCAACTCTTATTTTCGTTTCTTGTGTCTCTCACTCTCTTTCAATTGTTCGGCTCACGTTCAATCGTTCGTTCGTTCGTTGATTGCATCGTTTCTGTTTTTATTAATTGCTTTATGACGATTCTCACTTGTTGCGGCAACGGCGACGTCGACGCCGGCGGCGACCATTATTCGCTTTTATGACTTGTGCACGGCATGGATTTTAAATTCGAATGATGAAATGAATGCTCATGTGCGCTTACATAAAAGACCTTCCGAAACAAAGAAATGACTTCGAAACAGGTCCATAGGCTTTTCATCTCCTTTGACTCCGTCTTCTTCTTTGTACTGCTACAGATCTTTACTTATTCTTTGTCTCACGTTGCCCGCAGCAAAGCAATAAACAAACAACAACAAAAAGGCAAACTAGTTAGGAGACTACAATGTGTACTGCGTGCTTGGCTTCTAAATACCCTTTATATACAACAAGCAACAAACAACACCCATTTTTCTTTTAAGCTGTCGTAGTTTTATCTTGGTTTATATTTTCTTTGTAAAATTTAAAACTAATATAAACACTAATGTGTATCTACATATGCGTCGCAATATGCCTTTCAAGTATAGGGTACATCACAACAAATGCGATTTAAGTTTTGTTATTTAGAATAAAACTTAAAGCGGTTTTCGTTTTTAAAACTTTTAAAACCCTTTTTTAATTACTCATATCTTTACAATTATGTTTTTCTTTTCAGCTCGCAATCGAATGAGCGTCAATTCCTGAAAGATTTCATTAGCGGCGCTCCTGGCTCATCGGGAGCACGTTTAGCGGCTTGGCTACAACCGGAATCACGGCTTGATCCCAATAAGTAAGTACACACACACACACACAACATACACAGAAAGACACTTCAACTAATGTTGGTTCCATTGCATTGCATTTCAGATGTGAATTGAATACAATAACCGAACCGTTACGTTATGGTTGGCCAACTCAGGTCACTGTTACGATACGCGATCAATATGGGGATGCAGTTCTTGTGCCGGAACTAAAGGTCTGTTCTAAATGAACACACATGAAATAATCTAAAACAACCGATTAAATTTTTGAATACCGTTTTCAGGTCGAAATCAAGGCCATACCGACGGGACCATCCGGCAATGGCAACATAAAGATGCGCCGCGCTTCGTGCGTGGACAACACAGTCTTTGGTGGTGTCGCGCCGCCGCCGCGTCTCAACTATGAGCCGACAACGAAGGAGAAAATGTGCTTTAAGGCAATTACATTCATGAAACCGTACACAAATTACTCCTTCGAGGAGTTGCGCTACAGCAGTCCCGTGCAGACGCGCATCACTGAGACGCTCTATGCCCAGGATATGGAAGATGGCACATTTAGTGTGCACTGGACGCCAAATTCGGTGGGCAGTTATTGCCTGACGGTGACCATTGACGGCATTCCGTTGGAAGAGGTCTATCGTGTGGAGGTTAAAGAGGGCGTGTTGCCGCCGCCTTCGCATAAGTACACAGTGAAGAAGCCGCAGGCGCCAAATAAACTGCGCAAGTTTTTGTCACGGAATAGCGCCGGTCTGCGTATACGTTCGCATCCGACAATGCAATCCGAACAGGTGGGCATCATTGATCTGAACGGCATCATTTCATTTGTGGATGAGATTGAGAACGATGACGGCATTTGGCTGCGTCTGTCCACTGAGTCAATACGGCAACATTGTACTGGCTGGTATCCCACGGAGGCCTGGTGTCTCCAGTACAACCAGCACTTGGCTAAGTCACTGTTGCATCCGGTAACAGAAGCCGCAGGCAATGCGTCGGCAGCTGCACCCACTGCGGTCGTAGCGCCGACGACATCGGTTGGCATTGGCGTCGGTGTGGCTACGGGCGCAAAGGTACGACACAAGATTCTAATGGACAATGTCGATGCGGCACCAATCTCACCCAGTTCCAATAGTCTAGATGCATCGCCATCTAAGCCAAAATCGGCTTCGCCGAGCAAGAAAATCTTTGACTTTACACATGCCGCTCGCTTTACGCCTCCGCCAAAATCGTCGGACAGCGTGCAATCGGCGGCATCCACCAATCCGTTTCTGTTTCCAAATGTCGACGCCAAGTCAGAACTGGACGCGTCATGCAGCGGAGAAGAGAGCGAGCTAAAGAAAGTTTTTGAGTGCTCTGGTCCTACAACAACAGTGCACGCTGAACTGCTTTCGCTGCACACGCTGCAAAACACGAGTCCCTCAAACATCGGGTCGGCCATTGCCGGTGTCGTTGGTGGTGGCGCCAGCAAACTACAAGCGCTGCAGAAATGGTTCAAGGGCGATACCATTGACGGCAGTAGTCCGCCTACGCCTGCTTCTCCGAAGGACGGCCACCAGCGCAAGCGTTCTGATGTCAGTGAGATTGCCTCGGTGTCGGTGCGTGAGTTGGTGCGCGTCATGGGCGGCCAGGAGGCACAGCCACGCGGCAATGGCAATAGCGGCCAACAGCTGCAGCATCAGCGCACTAGTCCCATGCAGATACCACCAACGCGCGCTATCGACTCGAGTACATTGAGCGCGAGCAATAAATCCATGGAAGCTTCGGAATCGACAACGGGCATATTCAGTTCGCTGACGCAGGACTCTAGTCAGCAGTCAACAAAGAGCTTAAAACCGGAATCACATTACGAGCATGGAAGTCAAACCGCTGACTTCGATATTGCCTCTATAAGGAAAACGAATTTTACGCCCAGCCAAACAGCAGCGTTGCTGTCAACGCCAAAGCACACACCACGCCGTCTGGGGGTCGGCGGTGTGAGACGCGCAAACTCACCGACATCTTCATCGATTGAGGCTATGAAGGAGTCGGACATATCCACACTGGAGGATGACATGAGTCTTTTGCAAATCACGACAACAACAACGACAGGCCCGGTCGGCAATTCTGAACAGAATGAGTTAATTTTTGGTGATCCCAAGACGGGCAGCACCACGGCCAGCACGGATAACTCGAGTCCACCCGTTTGGCCGGCGCCTTTGTCAGCCGCTGGTCCATTTTGCCAAAAGGCACAGAGCATAACATCGACATCGAACAGCACAGCTGCTGTTGCCGCGACATCGTCATCGGCGGCACCGAACACCAAAGCCAATATGATCGGACCGATCAAGAGAGCCATGCCACCCTCCTTTGCCGAGAGCATAAGAGCCGTGTTTGCAGCTTTTCTTTGGCATGAGGGCGTTGTACATGATGCGATGGCCTGTGCCAGCTTTCTTAAATTCCACCCCAATCTGCCGAAAGAGGGCGCCACTGTCGTAACACGACGAGACACGAGCGATGCGCGTCTGCAGCTTTCACGCGAGCAAAAGGCACAGCAGCGCCATTCCGTCGAAGTGGCCAATGCGGGCACTTATCTAAACATAAGGCCCTCCACTCTCGAAACGCTAACGAAGAGCGGCAACTCATCGCTGAACAATCGCAGCAAATATCGAAAGAATCTGCTCAGCGATACTGGGAACGGCAGTGGTGGCGTTGGCTCGTCCGATGCTGGCACTGACAAGCAGAAATTGCATGCTTTGCCCGAGGTAGTCACAGTGCTGCCGCCGGCCTTGAGGTGTCTGGTATACTTGTGGGAGCAAATATGCACCAACTGTGTCCAAATCGTGCAATCAAACACGTTGGAACGTGAGAAGCCCAGCTCACCGTCATCGCGTGATGCTGCCAGTGCGGATGCCAAGGAGAAGAATAACGACGCGGCGGCAGCTGCCGATAAGGAGGCTGGCAAGAAAGTAAAGCGTAAGAAGAAGGATGACGGCTCGTGGTGTGAGATCTGCGAGGTGTTCCTGCCCATACCAGTCACATATCATATGCGTATCGCACATCCCGGCTGCGGCAAGTCGGCTAAGGGCAAGGGCTATAACTCGGTCGGCATCTTCTGCGAAGGCTGGGCTGGAAATTGCGGCGAGGGTGGCAAGGGTGCCTCCAGCTGGTTTCTGATGTGCGACTCCTGTCGCGACAAGTATCTCAGCACTAACAAGAACACAAATAATGTTAACACCGCCCCAAATGTGAGCAGTGCAGGTGAGAATGCAATGAGGTTGCAACCGTCTTGCAACTTCTTTATGTAATTCAATCTTCCTATTCTTTGCAGTCAACGAAATGAATCTGTTTGGCGTAAAGACCACCACATTGATTGCCAATTCAGAGGTTTATACAACAATGCGTGAGAACGCAACATTCTTGCTGGAGCTCTCGTCCAGCGTTTCAAGTTTGCCAAGTGGCCCGTCGGGTGCAGCGGGCGGTGCAAATGGGCTGCAGAATTCTAGCGGTTCGAAACGCTCGCCACAACAGATGCCCGTCGTCATCGAGCATCAGCACTTTAACATTGCTGATCTGAACAAACCGAGCACAAGTCGTGGGGACTCGGCAAGGAACAGTCGGATTGGTCTGCGCATGAGCGGCAAATTCAGTGGCGCTGCGCCGTACCGCAAGAGCTTTGTGGGTGTGCCAGCAGCAACGCCCGACAACTTCTGGCTCGCCGCCGATACGTTTGCTTGTCTTGAATGCTTAGGCACAACGACGCAGGAGGACATGCCCTACGAGATGTTTGGCATCAATACAAACGAGAATGGATTCGAACGGGTAAGCAGAAGCTGACCTCAGCTAAACTTGTGCCATCATTGATATAATTGAATATCGTTGCAGCCGCTCTCTGAGATTTCGTACGAGTCCTGTGATCCCAATAACTATGACATGATGGCCGTCTCAACGAGCACCGCTAATCAGGCCGGTGGCAACAGCGGCACTCTCTCTAAATTTCACCGTAGTTTCTCAATGGGTCAGGGTTGGGCTGTTGCACAACAGCAACAGCCGGTGGTCAATTACAAAGTTTACGGGGCCGGTGCTACGGCACAGCCGGGCATGGCCGCAGGCGTTGGAAATGTCATTGATGAATCACAGCATCCGAAAGTCATCTTTCGTCGGCGCAACAACTCAACGAGCGAGGGTGATGGCTCGTTACTCATTTGTTATCCATCGGAGAACTTGCGTCGACTTGTGCCCGAGAAGATACTCGCCAGCGCGGTGGTACATGCAGCTGTGCAACGAGTAGCAGCCGAGGCCACAGTAATGGGCGCTGTACCAGATTTCAATAAGAGTCAAGCACATGGCAACGCCAACGATCAGCACCAACATCACTATCAGAAGCAGGACTTCGAACAGAATAAGGATCAAAGTGGCCAAATGATAAGTCCGGGCGCACAGGAATTGAACGCATCGCATCTCAGCTTGCTTTTGTCACGGCCTGCCATGGCGTTCATTACACAGAAACACGATCTCGAAAAGCTTCGCTACGCTATGAAGCGAAGCCTCCGGATTGCCGCCTGTCGCATATACTCGCTGCAAGCGCTCAATTGGCTGGTCCGAGCGGTAACGCAAAGCGTTTGCCTGCACGATCTTATGTGGTGGTTTG
>JBAMBP010001912.1:0-19735 GCA_037044515.1 Phortica magna
CACGTATTGCTGTCTAAGATTCTTTTGACATATTCGCATAAATTCTACGAACATTATCTTCTATAATTTGCATGCAAATGTGGTTTTATCTGCCACATGGCAAAAATTTGCGCTCGATTCTTACTACGCAAACGACATTTGCCAGTTAAAACCACATGGCTAAATGAGTTCGCATTGGATTCTTGTGCCCGTCTCCAGCCGTGTGCGTCTCCATTAATTGTTTTTCAAACATTTGAGGCAAACATAACCACAACCGACGTTTTTTATATATTGAAGCATTGAAATTGTTCAATCAAAATCAATTGCCATAAATTATTTTAGCATAACTTGTCGCCTGTCTCTTTCCGCGTATTAAGCATCAGAGACAACACGCGCTGTCAAACCGTATTGCATTCTGACTTTGAATGTGCATTCGAAAAAGACTTTGACGTGCGAAAAAGACGTTCGTTTGTTTTTTGACAAACGCAGTCGAATGGTTTCTATGTCAATCGGTGGACGACTGTCTGTGTGTATTATATATATAAAGCCGCCAATAACCAAGAAAATAAAATCTCATTGACTTACTATAATCACACTCAAGGTCACCATTGTCATAGAAAAACGCGAAAGAAAGCCAACAAAACAAATGAGCAAATACAAAACAAAAAAAAAAGAAATAAAGTACGCTCCCATGATTAAATTTAAATTTAAATTAGAATGTTGGCAACAAAGCATTTCAAATTGTTGTTTGCTTTACGATAATTGATTTTCCTAGCATTGTTTGGTTTAATTGAAATATTTTCGTATGGACATGACAACTTTTTCCATATCAACTTCATTTTCGAATGCTCATTTAATTCCAATAAACTTTCTAGAAAGATATGAATTTGGAAGTATATTGATTATCTTTTGGTTTTGTGGTTTATAAGTTAAGTTCTTAACAAAACATATATTATTTATTATAAACAATGAGTTAATTGAATTTTTCTTATTTTCTTTAAAGGACCCTGCGGTGGCAAAACGACTGGCCAGTCTCGTCTGTGCACATTCTTTGAAAATCTAGGCTGGAAGGTTAGTTGACACTTTGAAGCTTCTAATTGTAAATATTGCACGCATACAGTAGCGGCTCGATTATATGGACTAATCAGCACCGACTCGACATGCTCGTCCGTTTTCCGTTTGTTATGTATTACACATTGTCCCCATAACGATGCAATTGAGTATATAAAATAATCAAACGAATGACCACAAAGACCGCTACTGTATTTTTGAAACCTTTGAGCCCTATGACAACACGATAACCGCCAAAGCAGTGAGATTATATTAGCCTCAATTATGGATTTTTATTTTAAATCTTGGGCAACAGGCAAATTGGGTCTTTTAAAATGTTTATTTTGCTTTATAGTCTATGATTCGGCCTAAGCACGACCTTCCACATCTGTTTACCAAATCAAGTCTATGTTGATGGAAACAACAAACGACATTGTAAATCAATTGCAGCGGTATTCCATTACGTTAAACGTAGTTTCACACATTCTGGCTCAGTTGCTTTAAGCCTTATTACGTTAACGTGTATTGAGCGTCGTCACTCTTACTGTGTACTGTGTCAGGATGTATTAAGTTTGTTTGAAACCAAATTTATAAAACACCTAGAAGGAGCCGAGAACGTATACTTATATTCTTGATCAGCAAGACAAGACAAGACGAGTAGCTAAATGAATATATGTCACTCGGTAAACAGATGGGCGAAGGTCGTGCTTAGGCCGCATCTTGTGCTATCATGTGTAAGTATAAATATGCAACGTGTTACCGATTCGTGGTGAAATAAAAATTCCGAAAAATAAAAAATAAAAGCAAAACTTTGCCTACAAAAATCCTGAAAGCAACAACGAAATGAGCATGTTCATATTTTCAGGTATTCCGTGTGCCTGAAACGGCTACTGTACTACTCAGGTAAATGCCTTTGAAACAAAAAAATAAATAAATATAAAAAAATAAACAGTGAAACAAGAACCAACATTTAAACTTTGCAATGTTTATTTGTTGCCATTCAGTTATGATTAAAATATAATCAAAAGCGAAAAGATGTGAAATGTCAAGATTTTCACTTTCTTTAAAACAAATTACTAAAAGTGAATAATGACTAGTAATTTCGTGACATTTATTTTTAACTACATACAATTTTCGTTTTTATTGTTTTTTTGCGGCATTTGTTTACTTCTGTTTGAAACCATTCGATAGAACTTCATAATTCTTATTTATTTTTCATGACTTTATGATAATTGAAGTAATCACTTTTAAGTAATTAACACATGATTTTTCCGTTTTGTTTTTTCTCACTTTCTTCATGCGTTTAGTGGTGGCGTAAAGTTCTCCGATCTCACGGAAAAAGAAGGTATGTTTATGCAATTTCATAGAATAGTGACATCGAATTACAGAAATCTACGCATTTAACACCCTTTAAACAAGTTCGCAATCATTTCAAATTTGTAACATTTGACAAGTGTTCAATATTCATACAACATGAGCCACAAACACACTCTGATACATATACATACACACATACCGTACACTACACTCTTTACAATTGTGGCTTGCTGCAACCAAGAGATTATAAAACATTTTACAGATAAGTAGCAAAGGCCATAAGATTATTCGTTAATTCGAATATTAAAAGAAAATTAATGCCACAGCATTTGCTTAAATCAACATATTCTGAGTTAGAAATATTTGCTAGAGAACTTACCGTCAAAAATAAAGAAACGTCAGCTTAACTTGTACGAGTTTCATGAAAATTTCTATATTTTTTATCTAAATAGTTGTCTTATACACATTTTTGTCATCTCTTGTTGATTAATCTCTTACTCTCTCTCTCTCTCTCTCTCTCTGTCTATTTCCTTACTCTATTTGTCTCTTGCCGAGAACTTTGCGTGTATCTAAGCCTTTTACAAACACTTATTACGATAGATTTACGAAAATTTGTAGTTGCAATTTGTGTTTTTAAGGTGAAAAGAGAACACAAGCCAGTCACATTTTTGATTTATGAGTTTTGAATTTGTTTTTGTTTCTATAAAGATAAAGATAATGTGAATCCAAGTTTTGTCGAAACTGATAAATTTATCGTATTTTGATGACTAATAACGCCTTCAGTTGTGTTTTTTTTTGTTTTTGACAATTAGTTAGCACTTTATTTTCTACCTCGACAATTAAATAATGTCAATAGTCATCAATTTGCGAACACGCAATTCCTTTAAATGTCACATGATGAAAAAACGAAAAGAGAAAAAAAAAATGTCTCCCTCATAGCCATTGATCACTTAATCATTTGTTTTGCCCACGCGCTTCTGTGTAATCATCATTAATATAATCATCATTACGTAATATGAATCATTAAGTGAAAATTGTGATAGTTGTTGAGCTATTAATTGCTTAGCGCGCTGTATCTTTATTGTTTATCTATAATTGACTACTTGAACGATCGAAAAATTGTATATGCTCTGCTCTGGTCAAATCTAGACCCAATCACGCCAACCACCTTCGTTTACAAAAACCTGCCCTTCGCTGCACCGGAGCACAGTCTCATCGATCTGACTGCATCCTGTCCACGTTGTCTTGCGAATGCTGCCTCGAAGCCAAATGGCAGCGAAGGTGAGTGTGCTCCGCCAAAATCGTTGACTATCGAACCAAATCCATCAGTAGGTTCTCACGAGCGCGTCCAACGCCAACGCGCGCTCCTCATTACAAAGCAAACAAGAATACAATAATCGCTATCTTTCTACTCTCTTTGTGCCATGCCAATTGCTGAACTTTTCTACATCATTTTTATGTACAGTTTTTATTTGTTATAATAACTTTAAGTGTACGAAACTTTAACAAACTCATTGCCGAACTTTGTTAACTAAAAAGAAGTCGAAGATTTTTATGACGTGACTTGCATTTAGTAGCAAAAGTACTCGTAAAGCATGTCTTTGCTTTAGTTCTGTTTTGTTCTTTTATAATAACTTTTTATTGTATAATTAACGAATGTTTTGTTTAACAATCCATATTGTTTTTATGATTTCGCTTTCGCTGTTTTTATTATTTGTCTAAACTCTGTGATCACTTGACGCATTATCTGTTTACTCTTAACTCGCAACATTTTCAACTAATCAAGTCTCGAACACACTTGACAAGCAAACAAAAGCAGCTGTTTTGATATAAACTTCGGATAAAGTCTGAAACAACAATTTGAAAAGTCAGTGCGGGAATGGTTCGCAAATATTTTTGAATGATAAAATAAAGGCAGAACGAAATGTTTCATAAAATGGGGACATTTATTTATAATTTTTTAACTTATACACTTATGTATGTACTATATACATTGTATTAGATATGAAAAATCGAAGAACATCGAAATTTTACATATTTTTCATGTTATAATACTAAGAAAGCAACATTGATGTGCAGCTTTCTTAGACCACGTCGGTAAATGATTAGTTTGTGCGATCAAATGTATATATTTTTCCACATATACAAATGTTATTAGTATTGTTTATTATTATTTTTGCTACAGACAATAAGAAAAACGAAAAGTAGGCACAACAACTAAATTATTAATAACGTAAGTCCCGCGACTCGAAGTCTGTTACGTCGTCGCATCGATTGAAACATCGTGTGAGAAAAACAGTGGAAAATTTCGCAGTTAAAAACGGCAAATAAAAAAAAAATGACTAATCAAAAATGCATTGATTAACTGGCGATTGCACAAACTGACAGTCTGTCAAGAACGGAGCAATTCTGAACTGTTCTTCCGCTTAATATTTCGTACTTGTGTAGTGAAATCAGAAGTCAGATCATTTGCTCGGAAAACATTTTGGCAAAGCATCAAAAACCGTACTGTCGTCAGACCAAGACCACCTACATTCTTGCCTTTGCTGCTTGGCGGTTCGCCCCGTTTTTGTTTTTGTTTCTTTGTTATTCAAAATTAATACACACACAGATACCTAAGTATATACGTAGGTATATACATGCTTCGCTTGGTGCCTTACCTCGACGGGAGCCGCCCCTAATGTCACGTGCCTACCTTGCGTTGTCTGCCCAGACAACCTGACAAGCTGACTTTCGACTACTGCCACATAGCGCAGAAAGCTTCGCAATGTGACGTTAATTGCTTAAATAGACTCATGTTAATTCGATATTAGTGCTCTAATGCTGCCCAAAACTGATCGATTGATTGATTATTTAGGCGGCAATCAAGTTTTTACCTCTCGCATGACAAAAATAACACGCACACGTTTATTTTATTCACTTATTTGAAGAATTAAGTAAACTTCTCAATGTTCGATGTCTTTGGCAAATTGCACACTTGTCGATTGTCGAATATGATTATGAACAATTGTAAGAGCCACCAAGTCACAATTGCTTGGAAGACCTTCTCATTTGTGTTTACAATTCATGTCGTTTTATTTATTGTTTTTAAATTCAATGCAAAACGATGAGTTGCCAACCGCAGGTGAAAGCTGCTCTAAGCGTTCCTCAAACTGATAACGTTACTTGGGCCAAGTTCTATTTTTGGTGAGGATATACTTATCAACCAAACACAACAACATTCTACCATATAACTATACTGATGTGCTTAGTAAGCACAATAATTAAAATGCGTTGAGATTGCATCACATGATGATGACGCAAAACAAAAACAACAAAGGTGACGAGTCAGCTGAGTTTGTCGAAGTAGTCATTAAGCTCTAACTTAGGGCACAATCACAATGTAAGTCCCCGCGTCGCTTCTATTATAAAATGACACTTTGCCAAATGATCGCAATTTGAGCCCGCGAAAAGTCTTTTAAGACTCGAAAATAGTGTTGCAAACATATATCGTAGATCGATTTTAATTTACTACGGAACACTGAAATTAGCGCTGGTCAGAGCTCGTATGACGGAATTTGTAGCTAATTGAATTAAGAAAACAGGCACGAAAGAGAACAAAAAAAATAACATGAGAATAAACAAAGCAATCTAAACAACTAAAAATGAACAGTTAAGTAGAGTTTTATGTCACAGCTGCGGTTCAGGTTGCATTACGTATACGTGATATTATTGATATTAGACGTAAAAAATTATTTAACAACAATTTGATTCATTTTAATTTGTATTTGTTTATTAAAGGTTTTTTTTTTTTGTTTAGTTTTTTACGCTCTTTCACAAGTTTTTAGTTTAGTCATGCATATGAAATACATCTGAATACCTTTCCTGGTCGTGATTATTCGGCGTTCGAGTTGAAAGCTTAAAAACCAAAAATTCACACAAATTTCAATTTAGTTATGGACCTGGACAGTTTTTTTGACCCAACACTTTTGAACACTTGCTTTATTCATAATTATAATTACTTCTGAATCATCCTCACTGTAATTGGTTATAAGCTATATTCATATATCATGATAATTCGTAATGCGTTGCTCAGATTAACAGACGTCTTTATTAACGCCAGCGGAAGTTATCTTGTGAAGAGGCGTGCATTGCAATGATAACATCAGATATAAAGTAGTTGAAATTGTCTGTTTAATCAATTTATGAGCATATTTCAATTGGCCAGAAACGTCAATGGAAATGCAAACATTCATACATATGTACATGCGATATCTACTAAGAATATTGATTAGAATTCAATTCTTATCAGCAGCTTTTTTTTCAATTTATTTTTTTTATTGATTCACTATCCTATACAAGTTTATGTATAATATATAGGTTAACATTCGATCGCAACATTTACTAACACTTCATTTCGAGACACACGCCCACACACACACACAACACACACACTCTCTCTTTTACATGTGTGTGTTCCATGTATCAATAAAACTATGTATTTGGCAAGTGCATAACTGATCGTTAAATAACTTTTCAATTGTTAAATTATCATAATATATTGCTTACTCATATATGAAAGTAAACCCAAGCCTACCACCAAATCCGCAATCGTCCGTTTTCCTATATCGTAAACAAATGATGAACTGAGCTTTCAAGGGCATTGAATATATTTTATTCTCTCTATGTCTTTTTGCAGCCTTTAAGTTTCAGGAGAATCTAATACGCACCATGGTACAAATCGAGAATACATATTTCGAGTTGGGCAATTCAAGCACACGCAATTGTTTGATTATTTGCGATCGTGGCGTTATGGACGCAAGTGCTTGTGAGTACACATATACACATTTATAACAAAACACAAAGTTCTTTATGAAACTAATTCCATCGATCTTATACACTACCGTAGATATCTCGAAAGACAAGTGGGAAAAGATGATGGCCACAAATAATTGGAATCCAGTTGAAATACGCGACAATCGCTACAATCAAATACTTCATCTGGTGTCGGCGGCCAATGGAGCTGAGGACTTCTACTCAACTGAGGTGAGCGACAATCCTAGGTCTAGTTGTGGTTCACATCTATGCAACTTAGGTCTCAGAATGTTTTGCATTAGTTTAATTTGATTCGGATTTCGTTGGCAGACTTTAAGCAGATTTTTCTTTTGTTTCAAATCGACAATAATGCTTTAACTTTCAAATGACACAAAAAAGAACAGAAAAAGGCATTATCATCAGGTAATGCGAGCGAATTTCATTTGACACGTGCATTGCTCACTTAAATATCAGATGATTAAGAAAAGCTTAAAAACGCGCCTTTGTAGTATCAAATATTTACTTGTGTGTATGTGCCTGGGTGAGTGTGCGTAAGGTTATCACTTGGATGTATGTTTAATTTATTGCTGCTGCTAGATTAGACCAGAATTTTTCACCAATTGCCTTAGTAGCTTCTTCATTGTCGTTTGCCGAACACACACTTGCTTTCCTCTTATTTACAACAAATGGAGTTAACTTAATTTTATTCATACTTTGTAGGATCATGCCTGTCGTTCAGAAGGTGTTGACTTAGCACGCGAATTGGACTATAAATCCGCCGCGGCATGGGTTGGTCATCCCTACTTTGATGTAATTGATAACTCTACAGATTTTGAGACCAAAATGAATCGAATGATTGAATCTGTATGCCAGAAAGTGGGCGTCGATATTGGTGATCGTTTGCAAGCAACATCGAGAAAACTTAAATATTTGGGTACTGCTTTCAAAATATCTTGATTAATTGTTGCGTTACAATTCTTGTTATACTTATTTAGTTGCGGTTTTACCGGCTGATACAGAATTCCCACCGTTCCAAGACTTCGATGTTGTACATCATTATTTGCAGTCAGCTGGTCCAAAGGTGCAAGCTCGCCTGCGCAAGCGTGGCCAGAAGAATCACTGGAGCTACATACACACACTGCGCCGTCCAAATGTGCATGGTCAGTCTCGTATTGAGGTGAAGACACAGCTCACACATCGAGACTATATGAATTTACTGGCACAACGAGATGACGCTCATTTTACCATCTACAAGAAACGTCGCTGTTTTCTTGTCAACAATCAATATTTCCAACTGGATATCTACAAGGAACCGAGCCATCCTCGGTAATTATGCAATCAACTTGCCAGAAATCAAAAATCATAAACACATTTTTAATCATTGTAGCTGCAAAGGTCTGGTGCTGCTCGAAACATACTCCTCCCTCACCGGAGAGGCTCTAAGCAACTGCTTGCCAAAGTTTTTAAATATTGTTAAAGAAGTTACCGGTGACCCGAAGTACTCAATGTTTAATCTGTCACTCAAGGAGGACTGGAGCACATCGGAAAAATTTTGCCATTCGACGCATGGTAAGCGTAATCAATAGAATCCCTATAACGATGGCAATATCAAATAAAAAAGCTTCTTGCGACGAGTTTATCTTCAATAATTTATTGTAAATAACGTAAATCGAAAATATAATTGATTCAGTATCTTCAATACTACGGTGATTGTCCCGCATAGGTGGTGTTGTTTGCTGCGGCATTTTTCTTATTTTATTTTTTTCTTTTCGATCGACTTAAATGTTTATCATTTGCTCTATTCTCTTTATTATAAATCTGAGTTCATCATAGGTTATTATTACTGTCTTTCTAACTACTGATAATTAATTTCCTTCTTTTTTTCGTTTGTAGAACAAGATGCCGCCTGCAAAACAAACGGCGTTTCGAATAAGCAATTGGTTCTTAATGGTCATGCCAAGGGTTAATTTAAAATCTCAGCTTTAAGAAAATTCAAACTTAAATTAAACCAAAAAAGAAAAAGCAAATCAGATGAGACCCAAAATTTTTTTTTTTTTTTCTTTTCAAAAAAAGTAAAGCACGTACTGATTTTCTAAACAAAATACTTTCGAGAGAGCTAAGTAACTTAATATTTTTTACCTCTGAAAATTTGTACTTAAAATGAAAAAAAGTTTCTATGTGCCTATTAGGAACCAATTTTGTAAATTGTAATAATTTTTAGCACACCCAGACAGACAAAAAATCAGTCAGTCTACTTACCTAAATGTTTTAAAATGTGGATGTGAATTGTTTTTCAACTCTCAACTTATTTTTTGTTCAATTTTTAGCGAATATTGTCAGATTAGTTTATTTTAGTAAAACTGCAAGGCGTGAAAAATTGGAAAATATTGTGGAAAATATAGAAATAATCTCTAAAATAAATCCTTAAAAAATAAACCATAATTAGCGTCTTTTATTAAGAGTGTTCCAATGTTGTCGATGTGAAAGGTGCTCAGTTCGTCTATTTTACAATCAACTATAATATAAATAATTTAAAATCAGCGACTCAAGAATTGGTTGCACTCTTAAAAGATTTAACTAAAGGTAGTGGTGACTATTTGATTTTGTTAATTCGTCTGATGAGGCTATCCACGCCATAATGAATACGCAACAACAGCAAATACCCAACAATAATCGCTGGTAGACTGACAAATGTGGCAAGACCTTCATAGATAAAACGTGGCGCAAATATCTTCCAGACCATTAAATGACGACAATGTATGGTGCAAGCTAACATTGCGCAGAATATCTATGAAAGTGAAAAAATAAACATATGTGTATATTTGAGTATGCAATTGTGTACACACCTTAATGCCCTGCAACATAAAGAATTGTGTTGCCAGTTTAAATGCGGAGGCAAGGAATGCGTCCTCATTTTCGAATAAAGTGAGCTCGCCTCGTGTCATATCAAAGCCCACGACATCATTTGAAATGTCAGCTAAAGTGCACTGCGCACGTGGCACATCCGTGCTTAGCGGCACTTCGGTTTTGGATCTCAGCGCTTCACGATTGTAATTGCTCTTGATGAGATTGGGGAAAAGCGCAAATATCGAAAATGTCTCGGTGTTTAGGAGCACATACATACTAAAGAAAAGTATGTGACCACAAAAGGTGTTCATCATTATAAGTATGCCCGATATAAAAGTAGACTGGCCAATGCCCGTTGTGCGGCCAACAAATGCGGCGCGCCAATCAATCTGCGATAATGTGGTTTGGTGCGAAGTCGCGAAAAAACAAAAATGAGCCAGTAAAAACCAACCTACAATCGCCGTAAATGTCGGCTGAATACACGTCTCTAAGGAAAAACAACAGTTTCATTAAAACTTATTTGAAAATTAAGGCACAATAACTCACCAAAGTCGGAGGCGGTTCTGAAGCGCAGTATAGCGTGGATGGTCAGTAATATAGCACCGACTGCAATGCAGATAATTAAACCTATTGTCGACTTTGGCTCAAGCAATACAATAAGTACCATGGCCAAGAAGACACTGAACGTAATCAAGATTGACGAATAGACGGTTGCTAAGCCATAGACGACTGGTATTTCATAGCGACGCTCAGTTTCGTCTCCCTCGTACATCCGTTTCATCTTTTTAAATATCTCGGGCACAATGCTTTCTGACGCACTAACGGCGATTGTCCGACCATTTTTGGGGGGCAACACGTAAACCATTAGCGGCGCTACTGAAACAATGATTACTTGCAATATAAGCAACGCATATATAACCAATGCCATGGAATCAATGTGAGAGCGTTGAATGTTTTTTATCGCGCTGTTCGCCATCATTATATGACCGCCTGCACAGATAGAAGCCACCGTTGGGCCGTAACGAGCAAGTAAGACATTTACCGAATTGCCAGTTAAATTCCCACAAGAACGTAAGTAAAGGCGACTCAATGTCGTGTATAGTACAATGACAACTACGGCCAGAATATAGGTTTTTCCGCTAGACGGTTTCTTAATCGAGAAACCAGCGTTAATATTAGAAAAGTCTGCGCAGTTTCCCTGCTCTTCCCGGCAACGGAATAGCGTATATGCGAAGCGTATGAACGTAATGGCTAAAACGCTTGCCAATATTAGCTTCAACGCTGTGGAACGAACAAATTGAGTCTTTTTGAATTTTGTTTTAAAATCAACACGCACACTTTTTTGCAATAGTTCGTATACGAGTAGTAGTATGACTGCCGCCAGCAGATATGAGATGATCTTCGGCTCTTGTATTATGAAACTATTGGAAAAGAAAATGCACATTAGAATAAAGAGTACGATGCGCGTGGGCATGTTGCTGAATCGCTTAACATTTGACCAATTTGTTGCTATGTTAGGCCAGTTCTGAAGTGCAAAAAACACCAGAATGACAATGCTAATCATGTTGGAGAAAAATATAACGCCATGTTCCTCGGTCTTTAATGAAAAGCTTTTATAGTAACGATATCCGAATACACCAGCTGCCAAATTTATCAGATACGTGTATCCAATTTCTTTTTTGGTAAAAATGCGGCTCAAGTCTTTTATGCGCGAGTTATTAACCAACAGAAATGTGAAGAATATGGGTAGAAACGTAAACAGCAAACCTTGGGTCATTTGCATGGCATCGAACCTGATCCAAATTTCGCGACATGTTGCAAGTATATCACGCAGATTCTTGTTCAAATCAGTTATAAAGGATTTAAAGGCTTGTTCATTGTAAATAGTCTTAACGCGGTGCATCAGCAAAATGTACTCAGTCTCCATTTTGTCCATTTCATCGACATCGAATGTCCGCTTATTCTCTCGCGCATAATCATAAAAATATTTATTGACTTGTTGAGCGTTCTGCCAAGCATGCAGCAATAAAGTCTGAAACTTTTGCATAAATGGTACGTTGACGTCAGGCACAATATTGAAGTTGATAAGACCCAAATTGGAGTACGGTATTGGTACCCCCAAAATAGTAGATAAAGTTGGCACAAGATCAATCTGAAAGTAATTTTGAATACATTCAGTACAAAACCAAGTTAGATTGTAATAAAAACGTGACATCACATCAGGTACGCGCATCCATTATCATGTATTAGACAAACATGCTGACGTTGAAAATTATCACATATACGTGAGGTAATCTTATCAAGTTGTAGTACCTGTTGCAGTAATTCCTTATCTGAGCCATAATCATTGCTGATGAATTTATGCTGTTTGGAGTAGGCAAATAACAAAGCATTGGTTTCATCGTCAGAGTCGCCGCCATGGTCTCCAGTTGCGGTCATACCATGGTCGCCCATTACAAGCAACGTAGTTTCATTATCCATCTTCTCAACGACGAATCTATACAATGCAAATATATACATTTCTAATCATAATGTCACTGTTTAAAAAATGCAACGGATACCTGATGACATCATTCATTTCATTTAATTTGCGTGCCATTTCCTCATGCATCGGACCATGCTTGTGTCCGCAGTGATCCACACCCAAGAAATGAGCTATCAAAACTTGCCAGTCGTTTTTTGTAAGTTCCTTAGGTAAATGCTTTTGTATTTGATTATCAACACTATCCAAATCGAAAATATCAAAACTTGGATATGCATAACTACGCTTAAATCGACGTGGGTACAAATCAGTCCAAGTGTTGTCACCCATGAATACTATAGGCAAGTCGTGTCTAATTATCTGATCAATGACATTGTCCTCATTGATTTCCGGTGTTGCAAAATTGGCGCCCATGTCCACGAATGTTGGAAGACTGCCTGTAGTCAGGCCCTTGAGTCTTTGCAGCGTGGTCGTTGGAGGATCCGCCTTAAAGCGCAACATCCGGGTGTGGTCCGGCGTTTGTTGCATCAACTCGTGCATCACCGTCAATTTATTTTCGAAAGGCAATGGATTTGTTATATTATCTTTGAATATACCGAAGTCATATTTCAATGCATCGATGACTAGAATAATAACTTTAGTTTTTTGTGGAAGACATAAGTTGGACGTTGCATTCACATCCTTGAAGATTTCATTTACAACTTCCTCGGTAAGGTAATAATCCTGAAAAGCTTATTCAGTATAGCAAATCTTAAGCACATATATGTACATAATTTACTTACATCGTTCGGATTCGTAGACAGGCGGACACAATTACTCACATCCGTCTTCGACACTCGCGACAATAAAAACCCACGTGAAAACAGTAGGACGCCGGTACAGATCAAATACGCTAACCATATAAGCACAAATACATACGAATAGTTCATGCCGACTAATTTATTTATTATTTATTAATTATAACGTTAAATGCATTTAAAATTTGAGTCAATTATCATTTCCAGGACCAAAAAACTATCAATTTGCAACCATATGATATTCTGTCTTAAAGAATAGTTTATTTGCACTTTAATCCAATGTACCCGGGATATAAATGAAACTCTAAGTACGCTAGTTCCGGTGAATCTGGCGAATCAAAAGTTGTTCTTGTGGAATTGTTGAAAATTAGACAATTTAATTTCCGAAAACTTCGAACAATATTCCACCGCCGAGTGTTGCGCCTGGTGAATGAATGGGCCAGAGATGCCAATTTTAATACTTCTAATATTAAGTACGCTAATTTACACACAGTACACAGAACACATAAGATACTTGTATGCTTAACCTTGCTGAACACAAAAGTCCCGTACGCGTAATATAAGCGCTGTGTAACATTGGTGTACTCAATAATAGAAATGTCAAATTTGGCCGAATCAATTGGCAACGCTGGAGCCATAAAGAAACGGACTGCAGTGTTGCCAAGTCATCTTTTTCCCCGACAAATATCAAGAAAACGACTCTCTTTGATTTGGAATATACAGTGGCTCACAGCTTAAATGGAACAAGCATAGTTTTGAAATTCTTCTAAATGAAAAAATATATCGAAAAAATTTATAAACGCATGAATTTTAGATTGATGTTTTTTAACTTTTAAATGGTGTCTCAGTTTATTTGGAAAAGTAAATTTTTAACCAAAAATAGTTTAAAAAAAACAGGGTCACAGCTTATTTGGAACAGTTACTACTTTTATACTTTCTGCCTAGTCACTTTAACTATTATAATAAAAAATTATTACACCATCCAATAATGTCTTTAAATATAGTTACTTTATTTTAGTAAAATAAGAAACAAACAAAATAAACAGAAACTCAAGCAGAATGATTGATGATTGTGTCTTTGCATCAGCTAATTCACAAATAGTCTTGTTAGAATAGGTAATACATATTTTGTTTTAGATTATTTTTCACATGTTTTTTTAATAATTTATTGCGCTCTAAGCTCATCAAGCCAAATAAATGTATTACAAACGCCATTTCATCACACACTTTAAGGCCTAACAGTAACAGTACAAGAAAAAATAAAATAAATTTAGAGAAAATTTCATTTTTCAATTAAAATTTCGAACAAAATATAAAGTTTAAAAACTATAAATCGTTTTTAAGACAAATTCGCCAAAAACGATTACATCACCGCCATTACAAATTTTAAAAGCAGTATTAAGAAAATATATTATTTGTTATGTTTATGCTTTTACAAATACACATGTTTGTGTGGAATAATGAATGTATGTATATGTTTTAATTTGTTACCACAATTTCAACATTTTACAATGTGTAACAAAATATTTTTTTTTTAATCACGCAATTCTGAAGAATTTACGCTCAACATTAATATTATAAATAATTTCAATACATTTATATATAATGAATCTGCAGTGATTTCTTATTAGTGCACGTAGATGTATGTATGTATATAGTTTGTTTTGTTTAAGTGGATTTTATTTTGTTTTTAGCACAAGCAACACAGTTGTATTGTTGGTGTTCATGCCCGTTCATTATAATTTTAATATGCAATAAATCTCTCCCAATGATTTTTATTTTGCAATTGAATCTGTCGGTGAGTTTAGACCTGATGATGTGTTATTCTCATCTAATGCATCTGGGAAACTGGAAACCGAACCCGATCGTGAAGACACCTTGCCCTACAATATAACAAAAAAAATAGTTGATGAGAAGACTTATTAAAACAGTCAGACAGAAAGCATAAATTAAATTAATAATGTTAAATGTTGGATTGCAATTGTGGGTTAGGTCTGTAAAAAATCTTCTTGTTTTTATTTAGTTTAACTGTTAAATGTGTCAAAGTGTAAAGAATCAACAATAATAATATACAGGAATATAAATATAAATAGTAGTTACCGCATGAGATTGGCACATAAAATGGTTGTGTTCATAGCTTACTTTAACATTCTCATAGGCCGAGCCAACCTTTTCCTCAATCGAACGCATTGATTCCGAATTTTTCATTTGAGAAAATTTCGACGAAATACCACTAGTAATGGTGCCAAATACAGAAGCAGTTTTTTCACCGGTTGACTTCAGCACTGACTCAGTCCGTTGGAATCTTTTGAAAGGAATATAAATAAAAAAAAAAACAGTTACTTAAAAAGAAATTCAAAGTATAATAATAATTGTTTACAAAAAAAGAATGAAAAGGCGTTTCAGAGTTATTGTGTTAAAGGTTCATTCCAGGCGTATTGAGTAGCTCACATTAGTTAAACAAATCATTGAAGTTGTTAATAACAAAATGAGAAATTTAATTTCATTACGACTTTAACACAATTACTTACATGGGAGCCTCATGCACGGCTTTAGTAAAATTGCCAACGCTTTGTTCCACCGATTGAAAACTTAAAATATTGTTCATTACAAAAAAAGATTACAAAATAAACTCAAACTTGAAAAAAAAAAAAACACATGTCATGATTTACTATTAACATAAAATTATTCATATAAAGTTTGCTTGTGCTCTTAAAAACTTACACGGTACTCTCTTTAACATTTTTCAAGCCCTGATTCATGTCATCGGTGATCTCCTTCCAGACGGTGATGCCAAGTTTTCGCTTCAGATCGGAGGCGTGGCGTGTTTTCGAAGCCAGCACTGTGCGTAGCGTATTGATCTCTTCTTCGACGCGAGCAAGTTCCTGTTCAAAATACATTTATTAAATTGAATTATCATAATTGAATTGTTCCTCTAAATAGCTAACCTGACTCCATTCGGCGCGTTGTTTCTCTTGATCTTCAACACTAAGTGCCGCAAATTCAGCAGCAATATCGGCAGATGCAACTGATGCCGCTGGAGAAGTGGGCTCGGACAGTTTTCCTGTGTTATCTGCGATAAAAAAAATACATATTTCAACAATGCTTTCCGTAATTTTTTCATGTTTTAGCCTAGCAAACTGAATGTAAGCGAATTATAGATTATCAAATTTATTTGTGGGCATGCTTAGTCAGTAAGTACCTCCTTGGAAGACAATCTCCTCAAAGGCCTTATCATATGCTGAGAATTTTGAATTTTGTTACAAACTGTATTGTCGATAATACAATTTTATACTTACAAACTGAATCCAATCAAAGAAAAAGCAGCGGAAACATATTTAAGTCAAGTTAAAATAAGTTAGTAAAATATGAATGTTGAATCGTATATTATTAAATTAAATAATTCATATCTAAGTTTAGAAAAATACTTGTAATTCTGTATTTCAGAGTAAATTAATTACAACCTCAACACACCATGTCGAATTCTCCAATATCTGATCACTTGTGGAACCGCAAAAATACTGAACTTATTTGTTTCAACGTTTTTTCTGACTGAATGCACTATATTTAATTCAGATTACCTTTCACAGGGGAACCGATGTTTAGAAATTTTTTGTAGTTTTCGCTGCTCGATATTTTTGCTAGATATGGTTTGGAGAAGTCTACGAACGTGACTTTTACATCACGCATTGTACGTTTTGTAAAGAATTTTAGACGGAAACGTTTTGCGATCGAAGTTGAGGGTTTCTGTTGAGACAACTTCGACGCAATAAATTCGGTTTCAACGGCCTGCAATTCAAGTGTGTTAGCATAATCCGAATCCAAATCATAAAATATCTCGTCCAGCGTCAAGTTACGCAAATAACTTTCTGTTTCATCATCCCTATAAAAAACATAGTCATCCTGATCAGCACCAAAATGAGTAGAGTTTATTTCATCTAATGATGGCGTAATGATGTCTTCCAATTTTGGTAAATATGAATCCTCGATGAACTCCAAACTGACAGGTTCTGAATCACTCATTCTTATGACGCGCAACAGCTACAACACCGAACAGAGTACATGTGGCTTATTTTGTTGATCGGACGCAATTGTGAACTTTCTAATTTAGCTTCGAAAATGCTCAAACTTGTGTGTTTTTGGTAATCACATTACAAATCTTTTTTATTTTTGCAACAAGGAAAATAAAATCGAAGTTTATTAATCTTTGGTATCTTAACCGAAAAAAAACAAAAAAAAAATAAGAAAATATTGACGTATGCACGGTCAACCGAACGACTCTTCAGCTATAAAATGACTGAGTACGTTGAAGTTGGTAAGAAAATCCAGTTATTGCTAATGATTCGTTTCACAAGCCAGTATACCAGAACTAACTAGACGAGGTGGGGGAAATGTTCGGCTTCGTTTATTAGCGTGGTCACAACAAACGCGGGTTTCGTTTTAACGAAGCAAAGAAAAGGTAGAAACGGTGAAAAAGCTACAAATGCAAAAACAGCCGCTGACAAATGAAAATTCAGAAATCTGCTTGCAATTCTAAACTTACCACTAAACTCTATCCGACAATATAGACAATGAAGACAATATAGCTCTCAATACAAATTTATACATGTATTTGGCAACGAATAAAATATTGTTTCTTTGTTTGTTGAAATATTCCAAGCTAGTTAATAGTAATTGACGCCTCTCAAAACGAACCATATTCTTTTCCTCCCCTCTTTACAACAACAATAACAAACGAATGATGCGCGATTACAATCAACAAGAACAAAACAATAACTGCGTTGCAAGTTTGTGCCACGTAGTATATCCTATTGTGAACTTAACATGTAAAGTGCACAGATGCTGGACAAGTAGTTAATATTTTATCGCAACTGATTTTAATTGCAAATTTAGAATAAACAATCGATTTACGGTGTTGCGACAGCAAATTAATGCCTTGACACCACCTCGTCCTGAAGTCACAAATTTTTTAATGAGTCATCATTACATATATTTTACAGGTTCTTTATTTTACAAACGAATGAAGAAAAACTATTATATACATACTTATGATTATTATATGCGGACATATAATTTCATAAAATGATAAAATTCCTCCAAATTAGAAAATGTCACATTTTACATGTCGCATTGTCGCATACAGCGGCAGTTGTTTTACTTTTATTAATTACACACTTACGATCCTCCATTTTACCGGCAAGTTGAATGTTTCTTTACACAGCGCACAACAAAATTGTAAATGTAGTAATAATGTGATTTTGTTAAACTTTTGTAAACTTGCAAATCCAAAAATCTTACTCGACCATCTCAGCGTACTGGGGTTGTCAGCCCTTTACAAAATTAAAGATCCAAGCTAGTGATGAGCAATTTTTCAAAACCTTTAATTTTTTGATTGAACAGCTCGCTAAACTGTTATTGTAAATTAATAAGTGTGGACAAAACATGGGCAAGAAAGAGGAAAACAAGCAAATTTTTATATATTTTAAATCTTTTGCTTTAAATAGACAATTTTATATAATAATTCTGATTGCCTTCCAAGCAATTCATATTCTACTGATTCAAACTATGATTTATTCAGTTTTCACTGTGATTGAAATCCAAATCATACAACACTGGTTGACAACTTGAAGTAGGGTGACATATGCAACCATGTAGAGGAATACGTTTTGAATGTCCATTCAATTTTTTTATAGTACAAAAAAAATCATGCTCCACGAAAGAAAAGTTCAAACAATAATTTTTCAATTTTAATTTTTTCATCATTTCCATTATATTAGCATTATAAATAATTTTTTTTTTCAATTTCCCTTCTAGATATAAGCATGTGTGCGTTTGCAACATACAACTCTGACAAATTCCACATAGAATACAACACTGACAGTTATAAAAAAAAAATGATAGTTAATTGAAATATGTTAAGTTTAATTAAATAAAATTGTTTATCTAATAGCCAACAGTTTTGCATCTTTACACTTCTGACACCTTATTTATTTTTTACGTAACAAATAACAAAAAATTGATGCAAATGTCTGCGACAACACGAACGACTCTTTCAATATGTTCGTCGAAATTGCAGCCAAAGCAAAAATGTGTTCTTGATTTTGTCCGATTCTACTGGAGAAATACAAAAATACGTGCAGCGTGCCAGAATTACAACATTATCAAGAGATATGAATCAAACCACATCGATTCGGATGCAACCAAAATGGCAGGGATTGTTGGGCAGCAGTTGCAACAACCAACGACGGTTAATGATTTTCAATTGTTGTACGATTTAACCAAACGGAAATTCGAATGTATGTATTCAAAACAGTTACACACTTTCTTGTTGTAACATATTTACTATTTTTGTATGTGCATAAAATAAAGTCTTATGGGCACTTAAATTTGGACATCTTAAACATATTTGTTGTTTGTATTGTGAATGCAGCAGAGTATTAAATTATTTTGTATGATTATCTTAGCAAAA
>JBAMBP010001913.1:0-29554 GCA_037044515.1 Phortica magna
TCTCTTTGTGTAATGGAAAAAAATATTCATTTATATATTTAATAATAATAACCAAAAATTATTGATCAAATATATTTGCCGATTGCAAACAAGTGTTTCAAAATGAACTCAGCATTTATGTAAGCATTACGTATATTTATCTATTGATCGCTTGAAAAAGTTTGTTGTTTTTTTTTTAATTTTTACAAATTTTTGTTCATTTTCATTTCCCGCTTTGCTTTCCGGCGTACAACGATGACGATAGCGACCTTGCACAATGTGGGCACAAAAGCAAAGAATTTTTTATTTGCAATCCGTTTATTTTTCTATTATGGGGGCATTCTGGTCTAGAATTATGCAAAATTTAATTTATTAGACCTTTAAGAACATTTGCCTAAAAGGCTTTTCCAAAATTTTAAATACTTTCGGCGTTATAGGGTTTTCTAATCATCCGATGACAACCAAATTTTAAATGAATCTTCCTCATATATGACTCTATTGCAGCAACCCATAGGGGCTTAAAAATAAATATATTTTTTTTTTAAATTAAGCCAAAATCCAATTTTTTTTAAATTTTGGAAAAATTATCTTCATTTCTTAAACAATGATTATTTTGTAAAAAACTGTATAGTAATAAAAATGTTTTTATTTATTTTTTTCAAATTTATGCTTCTAGAGCAAAACACCCCCTTTATATATTATGTAGAGATTGAAAATGTTGCTCAGCTGTGAGGAAAACACACTTTGGCATGTAACTGTAAGTTATGTGTTTAGTGCTTATGGTCAGTAACAGATACTTTTATAGAGGTTCTTTTATTTTAGTACACTTTGGTTTTCGCTTTCAAAACTGAAATATACATTTAGACTTTAAAAAAGTATATAAATCAGATTTATTTGCTTTTTTAATGTTTTTCTTTGTTAAAATCAACTTTAATTTTTGTTAATAAAATAAGAGTTAATAATTAAGAAAATTAGAAAGCGTTGAGTTTAACATTAAGTAACGTTTTAGCTTTAAACTTGTCTTATGTTAACTCAAGTCGAGCATGACAAGACTTTCAGACTATCAGTAATCAAAGATTGAAGACTATAAAATTACGAAACTGTAGAAAAATTTTAAAAATTTTATAATTTTTTTTTCATTATTTTATTGTTTTGTTTAAAGTTCTTTGCACTTTTGTTTTGCCACAACACTTTTTTCTCGCTTTGCTAAAAAAATTAAATGCTAAGCAACATTTTTGTGTTACACTTTTGTTGTTGTTATTTTTTTCTATGCAAATAAACTTAATTGATTATATTGATTTTTATAACTTTTCAATTACATGAATTTTAAAACATTTTTACATATGATTTTTTTACATCATATTTGCTATTTTATATATCTTTTGTTTTTTTTTTATGATTCTGTCACAAGCACAAAACTTTGAATTTCGCGTATTAAACAACCATAAAAGAGGAAGAGAAAAAAAAAATTTAAAACCGTTGTTTTCGTCCGTTTTTTCGGCTTTTGTACTTTTGGTTTTTTATTGGAATTGTGTCCAAGCAGCGCACGCGTCTGTCTAATTGGATATGCAATTGAAAACACAACACGACTGAGCGCAAAGAACCTCGACAAAGGCAAAGGTGACGAGTACTGAGAGCGAGAAGAACGCGTTCAGCAGCGATGTGTTCGTTGCTACAACTATAGCGTTGAGCATGTTTTCCGCAAAAACAAGAACAACAAAAAAAGTCGAATGCAAAAACAATACCAAAAACAATTAAATAGATTTATTAAAAATGAGCGAAAGGCATCAAGTGAGAGAGAGTAAAAATGGCTCACGGCTTTCACGGCGTCGAACTTTGGCTGCAGTAAAGCCAATAAGACTTGCCGTCGTCTATGATAAACACAAAACAAAACAAAAACTAATATTTGCAAAAACAAAGAGAGAGAGAGAGAGCGCGTGAAGCATGCGTTTGCATTTGTTGTGTTTGTATTTGCACAGCTTGCGATCACCTGTTTTCGTATGGCTTGCGCTCTCTTATTTTACTCACACTTATTCGTACAATTTGCTTGTGCTTTAAATTTACTGTTTGTGTATCAAGTGATAATAAACGGAAATTGTGACAAAAATGAAGTTTATATAAAGGATTAAATAATAGTATATATAAACTATTGATTATCATGGTATAAGAGAGCGACAATATAAACAAAAACAAATCATTATATGAAGGGTATTTTGGCAAATCATGGAAACGTTCGCGACGTCGATAAGCAATTAATTGCACACGTTTTCTTATCAGATACTCATGGTCAAGACTAAATTCATTTGTGTATGACTGTAGTGCTGTTCATTTCTATATTTATCAAATATAAGTCAAATTGCCAATTTAAAAACACTTTATTAATTGGTGACGCCTTTGTTTTGTTGACTTATATATTTGCTATGTGGCTCAGATTGTACATTAATGAGTTTATTATAGCGCCGAAAAAAATTATACGTCTATAAAATCAAGTAATATTTTTCAACGAAATAAATACAACTCATAGCGCGGCTAATGATCTCAAACCGTCTGACACCTTAGGAAATTGCAAGTATTTTTCGATTGAGAATTCGGAATTGTGACAAAGCATTATTCATTATTTAATTGTTTCCTTTGAAAGCTTAAGAATTCTTAGCTATCATGGTTTGTAACAAACTGTTATACGACAAATAGATTTTGTCATTTATACATGATGAAAGCTTTAATGTTGCCAAACGATACAATAACATTTTACTAATAATTTGTAAAACAATGATTTTTATTTTTAATTTTATTTCTTTTTTAACCGCAAAATCATTTCTGTTATATTTCTATTATAAATTGCCGTTTAACGAAATTTTAATTTGCAATGTCGCAAGTGCAAGCTGATTGTCACTATACATGCGGCACTTCTTTAAGTTAACATACTAAAAGCTTTTTAAAAGTTCACCACCGTTTGTATGTCAAAAATCTTAGCAACTAAACACACCTTAGTCTGAACAACAACCAAAGTGTGTTGAATAAAGTAAATGGGTAGGAAAAACTCACCGCTTTGCGCTTATCCGCCTCAGACGCTGCTGAATTTGAACGATGCCTGAACAGATCCATCACTTTGGTCATTGGCGAGCGTGACGCGTCCGCGCGACGCACTGCAGTCACGGTGTGATAATACTGCAAATGAAAAAAAAAAACACCAAACAATTAATTTTAATTGAGCAATTAAATAAAGTGAAAAAAATTATATATAAAAATAAACGGGACTCACCTGCGCATCGCTGCCTTGATGCGGATGTGCCGAGCCATCTTTGTACTTATTCTTTGCCGATACTGTGCCATCGGCATTGGTTATCGTCACCGCCGGATGCTGTCGAGGTTGATGATGATGGTGACTGCCGCCGCCGATCAAACCTGAATTTTGCATTGCCACTTTCATGGAATTCATAAGGCCACCACCACCACCACCGCCGGCGCCAGTCGCACCAGTACTACTGCGTGCGTCCGCATGGCGATCACCCGACACGGAATACGTGCTGCTCGTGGCGCTGCTATCCGCCGACGATGGATCGAGCAAATGCTTATCCACCACTGCCTTCTGACGCTTAGCATCGCTTTTGGCGCGCGGTCGAAACACATCGAATATGGTCGGTCGACGATTCGGCGACGCAATGCCATGCACGGTCGACTGATTGAGCACGGGTGAATCTTCGCCGCTGCGTCGGCGCTCAAGTGAACCGGAACGTGAACTGCCGCCCGCAACGCGTTCCGTGCTGCGTGAGATCTTTTCGGTATGTCGATTAAGCTTCTCCAATTTGGCAGCTTCGCGTTCAATGCGTCGCGCCGTCTCACGTTCAATTTTGCGTGCCTCTTTTTCAAGGCGTGATTTCTCCTTCTCTTGGCGTCTGCAAACAAAACGAAGACAATGAGTATTACATATGTCTGTAACTCATTTGCTATCATTAATAAACACTTACTTGGCTTCTTTCTCCATCTTTTTGGAGGCCTTCTTCGCTGCTTTGGCATTTGGTTCCGCCGGCGCACTAGATGGCCTCGAACCAGGCATACGACCAGCATCTTGTTCCTGAAAGCGTACATGTCTTTTTTGAGTATTTGGCGCTTTTTGCATACTTTTTAATAAATAAAAACAAATTAAATTATTCTTTTTTTTCCTTTTCGCTGCTTTGCGTAGGTGGACTTTGATAAAGGACTGTCGCCGTGCACTTTCGCTTTCATACTAAATACAAAAAAAAAAAACACATACAATGCGCTAAACAATTTTTCCAGCGTTGACTATAAAAATAAACAATACCAACAACAATAACAACACGCTTACTTACACGCCACAAGTGGTCAATAGGATAACAATTATTTTTTGTTGCTGTTTGCCACCAGTATTGCCACAATTATGCCGAATTGTCTACAAACAGTGTCTAAAGCGCGACGTCGCTGTCGACGTCGACGTCGACGTCAACGCCGCCGTTGCCACTGACATCAATGACAGCAACGCACGCATAGCGTTGACTCGCTTTCGCAAATGTTCTCTACGTAACGGCAAATGGCTTATCAATTAATTGGCTCAACGTGCTTGTCGTCTTCTACTGCGACATCGACTTGCCGCTGCCGCCAGCTTAGTTGGCCCGATGCCACTGCCTCAGCCTCAGTCGCTGCCAGCGCCATGTCGTTTCTAACGCAATTCTGGTTTTCTTCTACATTTTCCTCTTAATCAAATTTAATCAATTAATTTATGATTGTGCAAAATTACGCACGGGTGGGGCAACAAGTGTTCGACGCTTGTGCAATAATGACGTCACAATTGAAATTGAATTGCGCGAAAAGTAACGCGCCGCAACAGCGAACAGAAACGAGTGCAGATGAATGGCAATGTTAACACAATGTTGTTTAAGATTTCTTCACGTTGTCCAACACTATTGCGCTTAGACAAGGATCGCATTTACTTATTCAACCAAAACTTAATTGGCAATCATTGGCAACGAAAAAATTGTTTCTTGATTTGAACACACCTCAATTTCATAAAATTTGCTTTCATCAAAAAAAAAAAAAAAGGAAAATAAAAACAAATCTCACATAACATAAATTCCACACCCAAAATGACATATAAAAATATTTCACGCTGCAGTCACAAATCCATTTACGTCATTCACTGGCAAAACCAAAATAAAAAAAAAACAAATCGCAATCTTTCTCTCTTTCACTTGTGGCAAAGCACAGCTCATTGATATTTGCTGGCTTCAAGTTTCGCATTCAACAGGTTTCCATGCCGAGCGAATGAGATGAAAAGAAAACGAACGAAAAAAACAAAGAAACAAATCTGCCGAGTCACGTGCTCTGCGGGCACACAGCAGACATTTTCTACCGATTAATATGCTGCATGTATTAATATAATTTCTTGTATTGTTAAGTCAAACAAAACCGTACACATACCGAAAAGTGAGTTAATGTCATTAACCAAAGCCAAAACAATAACAAAGCAAGTAAATTCAGACAATGTAGGTTAAAATATGCTGCTGCTGCGCTCGTTTTGGCACTGTTCATATACAAAAACGATTTTGATTTTTTTCTTTTATTTTTCGCATTTGGCTATGTTTAATCATTGACTCATTTTGGCGCTCAAAGATTGACTTAAGTATCGACAGTCAATCAAACTGGATTTAGCCGGTTTACTTTGCAATTTGTTTAAATTGTTGTTTTTCTTTTAGCTTCTTCTTGCTTTACGAACTTTTGCACGTTTTCACGTTTGCTTGCATAAATTGCAAATAAACATTTTTTAAACATGCTTTGCTTATTGTTGTTTTGCCATTCACACAAAATCAGCTGTCTGTCGTTGTCAATATTGTGTTTTACTTCTTTTCTTTTCTTTGTACATAACATGTTAATGGTTAGGCTTTTCACACCTTCAATTTATGTTTCGACGCTGAAGAAATTAGTAACGAAATAAAATTTTTTTCTTTAAGAAAATATATAACAAAATAAAAAAGGAGAGGTGAGTTTGTTTATCTTTATTGACGCAATTTGTGTTGTAGACAACATTTGAGAATGTTATACAAAAACACGCGCGAGTGAACAATATGTGAATGCGATCATCATCATCATTTGAAAGCAAAGAATTGCTGGTTTGAACTGCTTTTGTATTGAAGATTGTTTATGAAGTTTTGCCAGTTTATTTATTTTAACATGCAAAAATATTACGTAAACATTTAAAAATGAATATTTAAATTTATACTATATGAATTCCACTTTATTCTCAAATAAATCGTTTAAATGAATAACATAACCTGTAAGACTTTCCCAATACTGAAGAAGTATCTACGAATTTTACTCGAAGTTTCTTTCAAAGCAACGACACTTTTTTCACAAAAAAGCACTGCCATGACATTGTATCTTTGTATCACTTTAAATTTTCTGTTAAAACAATATGGAAAAAAAAGATCTTTTCAACAAAGGCTGCAGACATTTGTGCCCTCCAGGCGTCTGCCATTAATGGCAATATTGTTGAGACATTAAAACAATTATTGACAGACACTTTGCCATCTAAAAATAAAACTCAAAAATAACAAAAGCAACAGCAAAATTAGAAAGTACATAATAATAGATAAAACCCCGAAAAAAGAAGGAAACACAATAATAAAAAACAAATTATTTTTAAAGTTGGCAAAAAAAAAAGGCAGAGATGAGACGAGACGAGCAAAGTTTACTCAAGTCATATCAGACGTACAACAAGAATAAAGAAAAAACCATTAAGAAATTCCAGTCGAAAGTATACGACTTTGAAGTACCCTGTACCTTCGATTTGTAACGGCTTTTTTATAGTTTCCCCAACCACTTTTAATCGAAACAGATTTCTTTCTATTCAATATCATACATACCAATTTTTACTCTTCAAGATCAATTGGAGATATACGATTTTTCTATTTTTACAGTATGTGGGCGTGGCCAATGGCATACATGCAAAGTTACATAATTGTAGGTAACACTTTAATTTTTTTTTTACATTTTTATATTCTATCTTATTGGACTCAGGATTCGACTCAATTAAATACACTCCAAATTTCATGGTAAATTTCAGAGAAAATGAGACTTTTGTAATTTCTGTTACGGGAGATAGCTTCAGTTATTTGGCTCTCAACCTTAAACTATACCCAGGAGGGGAATTTTGGTTCTACATATTATAATTTCCGAGATCGACGCGTTCATACAGACGGACATGCTTCAATCAACTTATCTTTTGATACTGATCAAGAATATATATACTTTTATAGTTGGAGATGTCTCCTTTTGTGTGTTACAAAACTAATATACCCCTGCACCATAAGGTACAGGGTATAAAAAGGTATATGCGTTTGCCATCAACGTTTTTGGTCGATTAGCATAATTATTTTGTGGCTTCTTCTGACGTCAACAATCAACTGCGCGAATTGTTTAAATAAATTCAAAAGAAACAAAATAAATCAATTTGTACATGCATGAGCACAATTAAGGTTCAGACACGTACTGAACGAGCAAATTTAATGTGTCAACGTTGTAAAATTTTGAGAAATAATCTGTAAATCGCTTTCTAAGTAATTCGTTGTTGTTGTTGTCATTTGCGCATTTGTTGTACAAATAAATGGATTAATAATTAATTAATTATTTAAATCATATTTTGTTTACAATTAATTATTCTGCGTTCCTAAATCAACAGTCAGTCTTCGCTTATAGAAAATACTGTTTTATCAAGCCACAATCAAGCCGCTTTATATAAAGTGAGCACAGCATTATCAACGATGATGCGATTGATGATGAAGTGGCAAACAACTCATGTTGCAGCTGACGTCATAGCATTTGTTCAAACACATGCATATGATGCTGTGCTGCGTTACAAAGAAACCCGCCCAAATCACCCAAACAACCCAACTTACTTCATCCGATGTCGCTGCCGTTGTGCGGCCGCTTGTCGGTGTGCTATCCTCACGTTGCAGGTGCGGCGCCGATGGTGGCTTCGTAACAATTGCCCGCATAACCGATGCCGCCGAAGTTGTTGTTTTCTTTGCGTCGGTCGTTGGCGACGTCGACGGCGGCGGCAATGCACTTGGTGGCGCCGCTATGGTTGCACGTCTTATCCAAACATCATCAAGCTCACGTGTCAATTGCGCGGGTCGCAATATTGTGCCACCAACGCCAGTGCCATCAACATTAACATTAATACCATCATTACTACTATTATTAATATCACAATTGGAACTTTGGTCGTTGGCACTATTCAATGATAGATTACTCTGCTCCGGCGTGCGTATCTCAACGAGTGATGTATCAAAGAATTGCTTTGCGAAATGCGGCGCTGTTGTTGGCGCACGATTGCTGCCGTAACGCTGTGAGAACAAGCCCTGCACCGATGAATAGCCACCGAAACTCGATGGGAAACTAATCGTTTGCGCATTCGCGGTGGCACGCAAATGTTGCAACTTTTTGGCTTCGCTCCGCAATTCGGGTTCTTCGAGCGCTTTGGTCACTTTGAATTTGCCGCGTATAATGAAGGGTGGTTCCGAGTGCGGTGTGTGCGGTGGCTGTGCACGTGGCACATTGGGCGTTACAGCCGCGCCGGCGGTGGCAGCAACAATCGGCGCCGTCGGCGGCGTTGCAACGTCTGTGGCATGCTTGGGAACAATTGGCGTTACACATGACACAGTTGAGGAAATTGTTGGCGCTGTTGGCGACAATGACAACTGTGGTGTTGGCGTTGTTGGTGTTGCTGCTGCTGCTGGTGGTGGTAACGCTGCCACTTCGTTGCTTTTTGTTGGACTAATGACGTTAGCCGCTGGTGTTTGTGTCACTGACGCTGTGCTCGACTGTAAGAGCTTCTTCAGCGATGGCGGCAATATGGTAGGCGGTATTGGTGGCGGCGGCGGCGGTGGTGGCGGCACGGTGCTGTTCTCCTCGTAGTTACGTGTATTTATTAGTTCGATCTTATGCATAAACTGTTGACGCAAACGTTCCAAATCCTTGAATTTCTCTTTGGATGCCGCATCCTGTGGCGTTGGCGGTCGCGGCGGTGGCGGCACCGATTTACTGCCAGCTTCACGTTCGGCTTTCGTTAATTGTGCTGTACTATCGACGTTGGCCTGCTGCAGCGTTTTATCATTCTCATCCTCATCGTCTTCCTCTTTGCATTGCGACAGACGACGCCGTTCGGTGAAGGGCAATAAATACGGTCGCGTGTGATAGACATCATAGCGTCCATCGCTGCCACGATACAGCGGCGATAAATCCATCATTGTGAGGCCATCTCGGCCGTTACGTTTGCCATCACCATCATCATCGCCATCCTCATCATCGCTGCTGCTGCCGCTGCTCTGCAAATCGAATGAATGCGTGCGTGGCATCGCTTGCAACATGGCGGGCTCAATGTGTCGCGTATAGCGCAGACCCTCATGCGAGAGACTTGTCACCGAGGCGCCATCATCATCGTCAGCGCCATTCTTACTCTCTGTATCCGATTCATAGCCATCGAGTATGGCTTGCTCTAAGTCATCCATCGATGCCTCAAAGGCACATTCAAAGCTGTCATCGCCAAACAGTCCCACATGTTGTTGTAGACCCGTGTTGGCGGCAGCGACGTCGGCGTTGGGCGCAATAACATTATTGCGTCTGCTGCTACTCATGGCTAACTCCTGCTCCTGTACGCTATCCGAGGAGCGTGAATTGTCGCTGTTACTGCCGCTGCTGGTGCTGGTGCTGCTACTGCCGCTGCCGCTGCCACCGCTCTGCTCCGAATATTTCTCTTTGCTGTCTTGTTTCTCCTCGTGCGCTGTCATCGATGTATTTGAGGCGCTCGTGGACATAACCGTTTTCTTCTGATGACTTGTGCTGACAACATTCTCATCAATATATTCACAGTTTGTGGCCATTTGTCGTTTAACTTTGAGACTCGTTTTTATTTGTTTAATTTTATTTTATATTTTTTTTAATTATTTACTTCTTTTTTTATGTTTTTGGTAATTTGCTGTTAGCTTCTTATTAAAAAATATTTGCACTTAAAAACGTAAAAATTTGTTTTTTTTTTTAAATCGTTAGTATTTTCTTTTGTACGACATTGATTTGCTTTTTTAAGCGTTTTGGCACACGTCACATTTATCTGTAATAGAATTGCACATTTATTAATAATTTGCGGCGCAACTAAGCGTGAACCCATTTTGTGTTGATATGCACGAGTCAATTCATTCCCTCTCTCTTTTGTTCTTATTTGAACTTTATACAATTTATTTAATTCATCAATTGCTGTATGTGCTGTGTCACTACATTGCAACATAGACCACGCTTGTGAAAAGTAAATTCACAACACTTCTTGGCAACGAAATGAACTTTTTTTATAATTTTGCTTTGCAAATGTAAATAAAGTAAATAACGAAAGGCCACAAACAGTAAAATCAGTCAATCAATTCCATCGGTCAATTCAAACAGGCAACTCAGCTCGCCCACTCAATCATCAACAGATGTTTTACACAAAAAGAACAACATGCCACAAAATGACGTTGAGCGACAGCAAAATGCTTCGACATTATTGAACACAGCCACACAAAAATACACACAAAAATACCAACAAAAATACCAACAAAGAAAGAAACAAAACACATAAATGTGTATTAACTAACAACAAATTTCGACTCATTTTCATGCGAATGCGTCAAGTCTCAGAGTATATCACGAGGTGAAGGTCAGCAAACAGTCATAGAATTTGAACGAAACAAAAAAAAAATAAACTATAAAAGAAAATCTAAATACAAATGGCGCGCGCAATGGAAACGCTGATGATGATGATAATGATTACGATTACGATAACGCCGTTGTTAGCAATAATGAGGGATCAGATGATAATGACGATGATGATGAGTTGTTTTCGGCTTGTTCATGCAGCGTGAATTTCACAAGAATAAAGAAAAATTGTACTTTGAGCTTGTGAACTGTGAGCACGTATAACAAAGCTAATACAATTAGAAATATATATAGACATACATATGTTCATATATGTATGTAAGTTATTGTATAAACAAAAGATACGCGTTGAGACAAACAAATAAGTAATGAATACGAACATATGCGCTGAAGAGCGTATTATGAATTACAACTGAGACCTTCACAAAAATAAACGCAAATAAACAATAATCAATCACAGACGGCATGCGATCATATAGAAAAACAAAAATGTAAGAGAAGAAGAAGACACACTAAGTCAACGTCATGGCTGAAAATCGTCTGTTAAATGATAAACGTACACAAGCACATGACCATCACGGGCAACAAATCGGTTTATGGTCACGAAGTCGAAGCAAAAACAATGCAAGCGAAACGCAAAGAATGAATAAGTCACGCATTTTTATGAAATGACATCAAGCGAAAAACTTCTACGAAAACTTAAGTGCATTTGGTAAAACAAAAAAAAAAACTGTATAATTACTTACAATTATCTGTAACTAATTACCAGCAATTAAAGCTATCAATTACAGTCAAGTCTAGCAGACTTCGGTTGATTTAAGCTTCAGCATAGACAGACAACTGCTGTTGCCGTGGCTGGCACACTTTGTGGTCTGCTATGACTCGTTTGAATAAACTAGACTAAACTCAAATAGAGAGACTTTGTAACCGCAATAATCAGAAATCAATGCACATATTAAGCACATTGCAGATTAACAGATGTTGATATTTGGTTAATTAAAAAAAAGATGTGTATTTGAATCTTTCAAATAGACGGGAGCTATTAAATAAGACATCAACGGCGACCCATGATACGTGAGATACTCCAACGTACACGGCAACCACGTTGACCCCACAGAAAAGATCCACCCAAACGATCTACCCACTCTCTATTTACATATTTTAATTTCGCTATATGATTATTTATTAACTTCTATAATTATTTAAATTTATTAAGCCTGTCTGGCTGATTAATGTTTTATTATAAGGATCATATGTATTAAAAAAACAAAAGAATCTTTCAAATATCATACTGTTGTTCATTTAAAATTTAATTAATTTTTTTAAACAAATAAACGATAGAAAACCATCTGATAGCTGCTTGAAAGTATGCTGCATTATTTTAACAACACAACCTCAAGATACTTGGCATTCTAGAGCGTCTCTTCGTCTTGTTTCAACTTCTTAAGCAAAACTTGTTCTTTAACAACTTAAATTTGAACCGATTTAATTTCATTTAACCTTTGTCAAAAAAAAAACTTTATAGTTCCGCACTTTTTCGTTCATATTTTTAATGTCGTTAGGTGTCATTAGTAATATTAACGATATGCCATTAAAATTACACTATAATGTTGAATTCCCGCATATTTACTCAATTAATTGTTTGTTCATTTGTTTTTGTAAAGTCCCAAAGTGCGAAAATATGAACTCATCGCTTTAAAAATACACTAAACTGACATTTATGCGTAAAACTTAATCATCGCATATGTTGAAATCGAACCAAATAACAAAAACAAAAACGAATTGTTCACACTTGCGTAGTAATGAGAGTCATAAATCCCTGACTGACTGACTGACTGAATGAGCAAGCGAGTAAGTGAATGAGCTAATGAATATGACTCAGCTTAGCTCAGTTCAGTTCAGTTAGTCAGTAAGACAGACAATCAGTCAAGTCAAACTGTCAGTCAGTCAGTCAGTCAGTCAGTCAAGTCAGTGCAGTCGCTTTAAGCGTTTTGTACACGTTGCTATTAACCAACATTTATCTCAGATACGTAAATTACATGCTGCATTTAAGCTGAAATAAGACTGATCTCTCTCTCTCTTGCTTTGCCAACTGATCTGATCTGATGTTTATGTCTCGTTGGCGGCTTTTGTGGTTTTACAATTGATTTCACTGTTTCCAAGTAAAAGTTAATATCATGTTGTTTTAATTATACAAATTAAATATTGCAACATTATTACTTTTTGTTTTGTGTTTTTTTTTTAGCTATTGATTGCATGTTGCGGCTATTAATTTATGCGGTATTTGCTGCTAGACAACACGGCGACATGTGAGCCGCCGCCGTCGGTAAAACTCTCCCAGCAAAGTTGTACACAAATGTGTTTATTTACCTTTCAGTTATTTGAAGCGCTTTTTATTATGGCTACTACATATGAGCACAGGAAATAGACTGCTATAAACATAATTTTGATTAGTTTATCAATTAAATAAACAATTTGCATTTCTTTATAAATATCGTATGCAATTTTAAACAAAACTTTGGTTAATACCCTCATTCTGGGAACTCTATTAGTCACTGTTAACAGGAAATTCAATGATATGGTTGTAAATATGATTTTATGTACTGCTGCCACTTTTCATTACATATGCCATCGTGGCTAATAATCGTAGTGCCTTATGTTACCCTGTGGTTCAACATAACATAAGGCATGACAATTGCTATGAAGGATGGTATGGAGTTGCTTCTTACATGTACTCCTCTTCTTTTACATTAGGGGTTCCCAAATCTATGCGACACACAATTTTCATGGTATTTTAAGTTCATATTTAATAGTACGTAATGTTCACAACAAAGTATTTCTTTCACACTCAACTGACCGACCTTATAGCTATTCGTTATTCGTAGACACGAATTTAATTGAATACGCCCACACTCAACACAATCAAGCAATGGCAATCAATCAATCAATGCAACATTGTTCGACATGAGTTAGTCGTGTGTGGTGACACAAAATTGCATAATCGTTTGCGTTGTTTGAGCTTTGGAAATGCATTTTATAATATATAACATTTTATTTATACAATGCTTACGAAATATTTTATTGTATTTTTCCATACAAACACACACACACACGAGCGTGTTATGACACTTGAGCGATGCGGACTCGCTGCACTTGAGTTACTTTACGACTTGCTTTGGCTACAGTAACGCCCTCTATGAAGGCTTCTAATGCAATGCAAATCAAACGAACATTTAAGAACACAAAAAGATTAATAAAAAAAAAAACATTACTGCGATGAATGCAAATTTTTTTCCTCTTTTTAATTATTGCAAATTTAGCAACATATAAAAAAATAAAATTCAGTTGATATTTATTACGTGACTTGTTAAATTAAAAATTGCATACAAATTACAACAAAAAATATTTTTAATTTTTTCATATGCAAATGCTTGAATTTAGTTTGAATTAATTTCAACAATTGTGAAGAATTGATATTAATCACTTGACAAACAAACAAAAAAATAGAACTCATGTCCATTTTAGTAACTCGAGTGCAATAATTTATATTGAAAATTGTTTTGTTTTCATTTACACTTTCATTTGTAACATTTATTTATTTTTTTTTTATTGTAGTTTTTGTATTTTAATTACAATTATACAATACGCTAACAAAGGCAGGCGAATTGTGAGCATTTTGTCGTTTTTACAAATAAAATAGGCAAACATATTCAATCACTGATTGCACGAACAAAGCAACAAAGTTAGAAATTAGTAACTTTTTTTGCTTTTACTGTAATTTCTAATCGTGCACGTTGAAAGATACGCCAGAGAGCAAGTTAAATATTATACAATTACTCATGCACTTAAATCTTGAAAAAGTAACACTTTTTTTTAAGCAATTGTAACAAGAAATAATATGTAATAAATGTATTAAAAATTAAAAAAAAAATAATATATGCACAAACAAGTTTGTCGTATATTCAAATTTATATTTTATAAATTATTGTAAAGAAGTATCATATTTTTATTGAAATATTTTGAAAACAAAGCACAAGACTTTACGCAAATAAACTTGAAAGATTTTTATTATCTTATTAATAACAATAAAAAACATTTCGAAATGTAAATAAGTACGTAACTCATATCAACAATGAGAACAAAAACTTGAAGTGAAAAGTTCTGTAGAAAATCAAGTCATAACAAGTGCTGCTTTATTCAGATACTTAACAATAAGAATATCCGCAAGCAAGACATAAGAACGATTGCAAGTCGATTGCAAAAGCCGATAAAGTCATTTACTGAGGCAATCGGAAGCAAATGAAAAATATGACCTTGAATTGGATTACACATGTAGACGATAAAACCTTCTTTTAAAACGGTTTTTATTAAAGTTTTTTGTAAGTTTCTTTGAAAAATTGAATGTTTTGTGCAATTTGTTTATTCGCACAAATTTCGCCCTTATGAATGTTATCGTATAACTCAATCATCACTGTGCTTTATCAATTTCAGCATTTGTCACAACACTCGTGCCAAATAAGAAAAAAAAAGTAATGAAAAATTTAATGTATTTTGCATAAATTAATAATTGTGTTATTTTTTTAAATTTTACTACTTAATTACAGAACCTTACTCAATACGAACACAAACACAAGTTTGAGACAAAACACGTTCCAATGACCTCAAATGCCAAATTTCCATAATCAAATGTCTCTTCGCAAACTCATTTATACATGTATATGTACAACATACAGACACATACATAAATCAATTAATTAATGTAAATTACTTGCTGTCAAACTTGACTAAAATGACACGCAGCCAAAGCAGCGATAACTCATTTTCGGTGATAACTGACAAACACAAAACAGCAACAAACAACTATATTGCATGTAGTTTTTTTTTTTTTGTTATATTTTTTTTGCAGTATTTAAGGTCGCAAAGCAAGTTTACTTGTTGGCAAAAATTAAATATAAATGGTTGAAAAAAAAATTAATTTAAAAATTTTTCATTTACAACATTTTCCACATAACTGAACACGAGTGCAGAAATTATAAAAAAAAAACAAATAAAAATCATTATATGAAAAAAATAAATAAATAAAAAAAAAAAACGTAGAAAAGCTACTTGTCATTATATCACATTAACCGCTATCAGCCAATGGCGGCAAACGCCCGCCACCCGCTGAAGAAACCTTAAACCGCACGTTATTTGCAATGCTAGCATAAAAAAGAAGAAGAAGAATAAAAATATTATATAGAAATCGAAACCGATTCAGTTAATGAAACGTACAGCAGTCGAACAAAACACGTGACGTCTTCAATTGACACAGAAAGCAGAAAAAATGAGTGGAAAAAATGTTTAAGAAAAAAAAAATATGGCAAATAAAAAAAAAATTGAATTTAAAATGCAAAACCGCTTGGCAACACATGACTGAGTGGCAATGCGCTTCGCTTTGGCGTTTTGCTGCTTTTGTCAAAGTATAATATACAATATAACAATGCAAGTACATACAGTTGCGTTCAAGAAAATAGTTGTTCTGCCAATAATAATGATTTGATGAAAAATCGCCCAAAATTGGACACTGAACTTGATCTTATTAGTTCTCTGCACGTCGACGCAGTCAAAATTCTTCTGAAAATAGTACCAAAATTCTTTGGTAGGCTTCTCTTAAAACAGAGTTTGACTAAGCTTAAAAATGCATTTGTGGTTCATATTCCACTGATTTCGGTCTTTTAATAGGAGAAAGCAATAAGAACATCAGCAAAATTTCGAAAGTTCTTTCATAGCAAATCAATTGGTATGACTTATACAATCCCAGATGCCTGCAGAACTGAGAATATTGTATAAGTGACACTAAGAAAACAGTTGTCCCATGACAATCAGTTGAAAATATAGCAAATGAAAAGTACTTAGATATCCATTATTGTTTTTCTTTAAACATATTATATTTCCTTTGAATACTACTATTTTTTTGACCGCAGTTGTACATATCTACACACATTTTTATGTACATAAAACACACACAATTCTGTTAGGTAATTGTTAAAGATTGCAAAACGAATAACAGAATCTCAAAAATGTAAAAAAAAACGTGCAAAAAAACTTTATCGCTTTAGAAAACAAAACAAGTTTACAAATAAAAACAATGCTGCATTAAATTATTGTATGAATGTTACTCATTTGTATAAAAACGAAAACAAAAAAACATGAGTGTCCGAAAAGCACAAAAATAATTTAAGAAATTGTATAAATTAAAACCAATTTGAGTATTTGTTTAAATCAGCCATAAAAATAAATCATATTCGATGAGAGAAAAGAAAGAAATGCGAACAAATTTTGCCACAAACGGCGATGTCGGCGCTTCTTTCAATTAACAAAATTCAATTCTTCTCATATTTATTCTTGTTTTTATTTTATTTTTTCTTTATTATTGTTGCTTCTTGCTGGCAACAAAGTTTTTAACATTGATTTGTTAATTTAAAAATTTTAGCACGTTCAGCATGAAATGCCTTTGACGCTTTAAACACGTTTCACGCTTTTCAAATTCACACCGATGACTTGCAATAGAATTGTCGTAACGTTTCGATCTTGAAAAAACTGTCATTTTGTGTTACTGACAAAGAGTTGCAAAAATTACATTTACTTAGACAATTGTAAAATCTAACAAGTAAACTTTTTTAATATGTCAATTTTGCTAAATATTATTCACAAAACTGAAGCACTCCAAAGACCATCTTACTTAGGCCTATATAATATCTGCTGATAGTAATTCACATAAGCATCAAAGTTTATTAAAATAACAAGCTTGCTTTTTAATGGCATATCAATGAACTTTCCATACCGTTATCTCGCCAGTGTCATATGTATATCAAACAATTGAAAATTCGAGTCAGTAATCTTTGTATGACGCATGCAACTTTCAGAGAAAAATATTTTGTTTGGATGTCTGAGAAAAATTTTAAAATCCTAATAAAAAACTCATGCTCGAGTGTGAGCAATTGCAGTTTTTTGAAATGAAATTCTTGGTATATGTGTGCATCCATGCGAGAGATGGCGCTTTTTATAGAACACTATTATTATTCTCTGACAATGCAAAGCAAATATCAATCATAAAAATAAATCTCAGTACGGCTATAAAGGGGAAGTACAGCCCCCTTGCCAATGCCATTGTATGAATATATTAGTTTTCGATTGATTCAGCAGAAAAACAAGCTGAGTGATCCAGACTCCAAATAAGTGAACAAATTCGTTACGTTTCAGTAATGAATATAAGGTGGCAACTGTCGATAATCAGTCGAAATGAAATGACAACCTTGCTCACAACATGATACACATTATCATTTTCTCAGCCTATATTCGATTCGCGACATTTTACTTATGTTTCTTTATCCCTTCTCTCTCTTCTTCTACTTCTTATTCGTACTTGAATATAAACAATAAACAAACTCAAATTTAAGCCAATTTTATGTGTCCTTCTAACTTTTCAAATCATCAATACTATATACATATACATTGCTATTGATCAATGATTTTTCCTTTGAGTCATCAAAATTTTTCAATGCCAAATGTGCGCACTTTGACATATTGTAATGTCAAGTCTTTCCAAACGTTTTGTAAAGGAATATACTTTCTACCATTACAAGAGATAATTGTATATGGAAATGCAGCAGGTGCGAAATATTAATACATTTTTATTTTACATATGTAACAGCCAATGTACAAATGTCACAAATGGCGGTTTGAAAGTACACGTAGCTACAAATGCAAGAGGCGTACAAAGTCCTTAGTTTAGATCACGTTTCGCATCGACTCTCACTGCCAGCGAAGTGCGTGCGCGCGACGAACTTCAGTGAGGCGTAACGGTGCGCCGAGTGCGGTGGGCTGTCAGTGCGTCGATGGCAAACGTACTGACGTCCAACAACCCCGCCAATCACTGTGGGCTGGAAAATGTACGGCGGTTATATGAAACGTTCGGACATACGAAACAATATATCAGAATAAAATAACAATTGCAAATTGTAATTGATTTTAAATATTGTTGTTGTTAATCATTTTTGTTCTCAGATATATGTATTTTCTTCTTACTTTGACCAACCGTCTGCCCCCCCTTACCAACGTGCATAAAATTTACAATATGCGTTCTATAGATTTTCATTGCATTTTTATTAGTTTTGTTTTTTTTTTGTGTTCTCTAACATTTTTTCGCCAAAGTTCGCACGTCAATTCCACATACACCCCCATTTGCAATTACTTCAATCGACTCGTTGCGACTCGAGACGACTCAACTTGACTTGACTTGGAAATCAATGTCGTGGCGAGGTTTAGTATATTCTAGGAATTCGAACGTAACAGTTGTAAACGGTATAAAGTAACGATATATTACATATTATTATATAATAATTATTATTATTATATAAAGACGCCTTAAAGTATGCAAGTGAATCGACAAAAGCTATTACTTGGCTCCGCTACGGGTTTGCTCTTTGCCATCATTTTCGGTTGGGTTGCATTTCCCAAAATGTTAACTTTTATGATCAAAAAGGTGCAATGACAAAGAAAAAAAAAAAGATTATTAAATTAAATTAAAATTGAATTTCTGATTTTTTTCTCTTAACTATAATTTTAAAGCAAGTGACACTCAAGCCCGGCACTGATATTCGTGATCTTTGGTCGCAAACGCCTTTTCCACTGCATTTCTATATTTATGTTTTCAATATAACAAATCCCGAGGAAGTCATGCAAGGCGGCAAACCCACTGTGCAGGAAATTGGACCCTTCGTGTTCGAGTGAGTTATCGATACAATTTTTAAAGTTAGCTGTGCGTCATATTTTAATGTTGTTTTCATTATATGGCAAACAAGTGAATGGAAGGATAAATATGATTTGGTGGATGATGTCGATGAGGATACCGTGTCATTTAACATGCGTAATACTTTCATATTTAATCAAAAAGACTCTGGACACTTGACGGGCGAGGAGATTATCACATTGCCACATCCCTTATTGCAGGTGAGTTGTGCAATTGATTTTTTGAAAAAAAAAAACAAAAAAAAAATCAAATAAATTTCAAACGTAATGAAAAACTGTTGGAAAAACAAAATAATAATGACGCGACGACAACGAAAAGTACACTGTTGTCAGCTTAACTGGCAATAAGCGCTTAAAACCACTTTTTTTTTCTTATTGCCTACAAATTACATATATTTTGACAACTATAAAAAAAAACCGACGATAAATTAAGTTATCAAAGTCGGCAAAATAATTTAGCGACCATAAAAAAAAAACACATCACAAAAAAAAAAAAAAGTACATAAAAAAAAAACAATGTCTGCGGGCAACCTGAGCGCAGTTAATAGATTTATTGGTAGCGGCGTAGTGCAACAAATGAATAAGCGTCTTTATGAATTGCAAATGAAGAAGAGCCAATTAGCCTGACATAATAATTTGCATAACTGTGAGAACAATAAAACACACAAACACAAACAATAATATTTCAAACAAATTTAGCCCATCGCAATAACGGTACAACGTGAACGCGCCGCCATGATGGAACTAGTCGCCAAAGCGTTGCCACTTGTTTTACCCAATGCAAAAGCCTTAATAACCGTTAAATTCATGGATGTATTCTTTCGTGGCATTGATGTCGATTGCTCATCGGAGGAATTTGCCGCAAAAGCGCTCTGCACGGTCTTCTATACGGGCGATGTGAAGCAGGCGAAACAAGTGAATAGCACACATTTTCTATTCTCATTTCTGGGTCAGGTAAAAGTAACCAAAAGCGTCAATTAAAACATTATATCACTAAACCATATGAATCTTAGGCCAATCACTCGGATGCGGGTCGCTTTTCGGTCTGTCGCGGCGTCAAAAATAGCAAAAAATTGGGCATGGTTGTGCGCTTTGACAATGAGCCCGAAATGGATGTTTGGCAGGGCGATGAATGCAATAAATTTGTGGGCACAGATTCGACTATTTTTGCGCCCGGCATGAAAAAAGAGGAGGGCCTTTGGGCATTTACGCCCGATTTGTGTCGTTCACTGGGCGCCATGTATAAGCGTAAGTCCTCATATCATGGCATGCCCTCAATGCGTTATACGCTTGATCTTGGCGACTTAAAGGCAGACGAGCGACTACATTGCTTCTGCAATGATCCCGACGATCCGGAATCGTGTCCACCCAAGGGCACTATGAACTTGGCGCCATGCGTGGGTGGTCCACTGTACGCATCAATGCCGCATTTCTACAATGGCGATCCGAAATTAGTTGAAGCGATCGATGGCCTGAATCCCAATGAGAAAGATCATGCAGTCTATATAGACTTTGAATTGGTAAATATTGAAATATTGGAAATAATAAATAAATACAATACACGCTTTTCACAGATGTCTGGCACGCCTTTTCAGGCCGCAAAACGTTTGCAATTCAATTTGGATGTCGAACCGGTCGAAGCAATTGAGCCCATGCGTAATGTGCGCAAACTAATAATGCCCATGTTCTGGGTCGAAGAGGGCGTGGCATTAAATAAAACATTTACTAACTTGCTAAAATATACGCTGTTTCTGTAAGTTCAATACAACAAAAAAAAAATGTCAATCAATATTATTAATTTTTTCTTCTTCAACATTTTAGTGGCCTTAAATTCAATTCGGGTCTACGTTGGTCCATCATCACGATTTCAATAATTGGCCTTATGTCATCGGCATATTTGTTCTATCAGAAAACTGATAGCTTAGATATATCAGTACCACCAAGGATAATCAAAGAATCGAATAAGGTTGAAGCGCTTGAGCCAACGAAACCACCACCAATACAAGCCGACCTTCCGAATATGAAAGTTGATAATAGTGAACGTTTCTAATTGAATTTGTTTATATATATTATTATATAAATAAGGCAAGGCAAAAGCTGCAAAACTACATAGTCGTGAATGTGACAACACTTGTAGATTGTTAATTAATTTAACCAAGCTTACATACACACAAATAGGCAATTCTTATGCTGCTTATAGCAAACGAGCAGTCGTGCAAACTTTTTGGTAGACAAGGGCTTTGCATATATGATTTGAACATGATTTGATTTAAAGAACTTCAACAATTGTGCATTAAAGCGTAGAAAATAATCATTTAAATTTTTAATCGTATCACCTGACTACACCAATCAACCTTTTATTGACGCACGAAACACGCTTCGACAACAACAGCAACACACACCACACACACACACACGGTTGCATACACAGATACTTTAAGTAACTGACAAGTAACTCAATAAAGGCCAACATTGTTGCCATTAAAACGTGTTTAATGTATGATTACTTTAATAGATTAACTCTGTCAGAGAAGAGTTAAGTTGATTTTTATACAAACTGACTTAAATGATAATCTATCGCTCAGACTGTCCGACCGTCCAATCGTATACATGTTTGTATGAATGACTGCACTTAATCGTATGCTTCACTAGAATAACAACAACAATCATTGTCATCATCATCACGTTAATGATAATGTTGTCGTTGTTGTTGTTGTTCTTGTTGATGAATTGAAAACTTAAAAATCAAACAAAATGAACAAGAGCTAAGCACAAAAACAAATATACATAACGTGTGTTAAATGAAGCTGCAATCGTCCAACGACAATGTCAACAATATGAACAATCGAATCTTCAGTAGTGAAATATTGTATAGTATATACATATGTATATGTGTAGAAAAATGAGCAAAGCGTTTCTCAAGAAGGGAGGTAATGAAAAGCAATGCTGCAATTAGAAAAGTGTACTTTGAAACAATGCAATATGAGAAGTGACAATGAATGGCAGCCAGATGAATGATGTCTGATTGATGCTGTCTTTGATTGATTGATTGTTTGATTGACCTGATTGCTGAGCACAGTGTTAATGAAATGTTTTACAACTATTAAATTTACTTTGCAGTGTTGTAAAATATTTAAAATATATATATATTATTATAGCGGCCGAAAAAAAATAAAATTACCTAATTAAATAAATACTATGCTCAGTTTTATTTAGTTTTGTATAATTGTTTATTTATCTTAATTTTTTTTTTGTTTTTTTTTTTTTGTTGTTTTGCTTTACGCTTTGCCAACAGAACGGAATATGCCATTGTCCTCAAATTTCAAGTGGCCAACCAACTTGAAAGGTACACGAGGGTCGTTCAATAAGTGAATGAGTTTTCATACAAGTACTGACAGTTGATATTATCATTGTTAATTGACAAATAACAATCTGCTCAATAAATCATTTAAACATTTTTTGTTTAGTATTAAAGTTGAGACATTTGATTATGTTGGAAGCCAAGTGTGCTGAAAGCATTTTTTGCTACTCATTGTTGAAATTTGGCTGTAATACTGTGAGAAATTTTATAAGTAACAAGCAAATGAAGTATATAAGACTTTAAATGTTTGAAGAACAAAAAACTGATCACAAAAACTGTTGACCATGTTAATACTCTGTAACTTGTGTTCAATCATTGCCAACTGTTTTGATAAAAAAAATTAGAGATCGCAGCTCTTGGCTAAGAATATTGAAATACTTATAAATCAGCCCTCGTATTTATAACCGCAAGGTGTGAGCAAAAGGGTGAGGGAGCGAGAGAAGCAAGCACAATTGAATTGCGATCACAATGAAAAATAAGAGTGTTTCTTGTCATTGTCTTTATTGTTGTTGTTGTTGGCTGTTGTTGGCTGTTGGTAGTCGAAATGCTGACGCCATCATTGGAATAAAAATTGTTTCCTCAATTACAATTACGACGAGCATTTTGTTGCAGCGACTACGACTACGACGACGGCTATTGTTATTGTTGTTGTTGTTTTTGTTTATAAGTTTTTGTTGACGTTTTCTGGTTCGTTCGACGCTGACAATTGTTAATTTTGCGCTTTTGTTCGAGTCGCAGAGTCAACAATAACAATAACAACATCTAAAATAACAACAACAACAACAACGAAGCGAGAAAATTGCGCTTGACAACAGTCGTTCATGCAAAATGATCTCAAATGGTTTTGCATTTGCACTTTACTAAGTTAAGCTCAAATGTCGTTTTCGTTTAAGTAATGAAAAAGAAAAACAAACAAAAAAAAAAAAAAAAACAAAAGATAACAAAAATTTACTTCATACACAAATTTGATATTTATGTAAACTGTCAGCTCATTGATAACTTTTTAGTTCTCTATATTCCATCGTTTTAAATATCAAATAATCCTATGTTACATGGAGCTACACAATACATATGGCAATTTGTTGCGCACACTTCGTAATAGTGTCTGTATGCTCAATGGTGTTGCTATGTGCTGTGCAACACTATGCAACATAGGCGTATTTAATATCAGCATCAATGGAAAGAGCAAAAACAGCAACTTATGTCAAGAGCGATTACACATATAAGATACTCGCTCGCATTTGTCATCAGTTACAGCAAGTTTGCTACCTTCACCTTCATCTTCACCTTCTCTTCTCTTCTCTTTTCACTTATTTTCTTTCATTTCATTTTCAAAGTAAGATACACCTGAATCACATGTTTCTGTTGAACTTGTTTTTCCAGGAAATATAATTTGTCTTTGTTCATGACTTATCATCGTCAATTAAGCAAACTAATTAGATTTGAACATTGTTGCACATGAAAAACAACAACAATATTTCTTTTCCAAATAAATTACAAGTTATTAATAAAAAAAAAGCAACAAAAATTCGCAGGTGTGACAAAAAAGACGAACATTTTTGCGCTTTGGTAACATTTGACTTGAAGAATTGCCAAAAGTCAACAAATTTCATATGATTTTAAAAAAAAAAAAAAATTAATAGAGAAAAATCAAGAAAAATAATAATTATCAAAATATTCGTGTATGATTTTGTAAAATTTTTCATGAAAAAAAAAATTCCATTTAAATGCTTAAAATTTGAATTCTTTTGTAAATGTTGCGTTGAGAGTGTGCAACATGTTAGAATCATCAGATAATCCAATTTGTTGTTAATCAGCTGTTTAACAGTTGTCGTTATTGTTGCTGTTGTAGATATTTTTGAAATTATTGAAATAATTTTTGCCGCTATTTTTAGTAAAACGAAATTATTCCGCATTATTTTGCACTTATTTATTTATACAATTTGCAAGTGTTTAATAGAAAAGCATACCAAAACAAAACAAACTAGTAAGTGTGGAATAGTCGTATATGCACGACAATATAATACCCTGCACTCATAGCAGGCGCTGCCACGCCTCAAAGTATAAGCCATGTTGTGCATTTGATTTGCCCATTTGTATAATGTTTAAAGTTTAAAGCAAACAGTTAAGACAAAGACTTTGAAGTTTACCACCTCAGACGGTCTTTGAGGGGTAACAATAAGGGGAGTGGGATATTTTGTGATATGAAAACTTTAAGGAGTATGTTTACTAGCCTACATATAAGGTTTGAGGTAGCCATCTTTTATAGTTTCTGAGATATAATCATTTTTAGAAAGGGGTTTCTTGGGGAAAGAGAAGCAGGACTGTATTTATTGAGTCTACCATAATTTTTCATGGTTTTATCTTTACTACTGAGCGGTCTCAAGCGGTTTCAAGTCTCAAACGATTTCTCTTGTCGTCCTGATCATCACTACTTATATCAACTGTACAGGGTCTTGCACCCTGGTCTTGTATGCGTTATATGCAGTTGGTCTGAAAGTTACTTTAAACCTGAACGCACTGTAACTCACAATGTGCAGGGCATAAAGAGCTCAAAAATGAAGAAAAAAAAGCAGAATAAGAAATTTGCGCATGCATGAAATTTATTTTGTTTTCCCAACGTTGTTGTTGGAAGCACTTGACTTTGTTTTTTTTATTTTAACAAAATTATATTGTTTTATATATTGTATATTATATTTAATAATTATCTTGAATAAACGCGCGTTTGCCGTTATCTTTATTTGTTAAGGCTTAACTGAGCTTTCAACTGTTAACTGATTTTCTTTATTTGATTTAGTTGAACAACACAAGTCAAGTTGAGTCGAGTCATTGTCGTCTGCGCCTTTTATAATCTCATAACTTGTATGACTTTCAAATAGACTTATTGTAAATTAAAATGTATTTTTTTAGACTTTTTGGCACCAGCGGTACAAGCAAACAGATACAAACAAATATTTGCTATTCTATCTTTGACGAGAAAAAATATTTTTTTTAAGTTGTTCTATTGTCTGAAATATTTAATAAATTTCAATTACAATAACGGTTAAACTGCAAAGCGAACAAATTTTGAACAAAGGTGCACATCGTATTCGTTTCAATTAACAAAAATATCATTGTCCCAATTGAGAACTTTTTGGAAATAGATTCGTTCGAAAGCCTTAATCGGTTTTAAAACCATATTCTTACAGTGAAAAGAGTTCTGGTTCGAAATAAGTTTAATTAAAAAATATAATAAAAATATACCAAATTAAAACAATTTTTAATACATGACTTTTCGGTTGATAGTTCTGCTCTCATTTATCTCTCAACCAGAACATGATTTAAGAACAAAGTTTCCGTTTCGCTAATAAGAGAAATCTGTGCGCCAATTCATTATTCCGGTACACATGTTTTCAAACTTTACGTGCTGTTTGGCTTTGAGTGTTTTGCGCTCTTCAATTAAATATATATATTTTTTTAAGCTAAAGGAATATTTGTTTAACTAAATACACACTCAAAATCGCAAAATCCTTTCAAGAACACTTTTAGCTTAATAATTAGTTAATTTCAATAATTAACTTTTAATACGTAATAAACAATATTAAAACTTAAAATTAAACCAAGTCGTTGTACAAAATGAAAAAAAAAACGAGTTCAACACGCGCCACAAAAGCTAACGAGAAATCAAGTTGAACTTATCATAATAAATTATATGCAAACAAATTCATTACTTATTTCAATTGATTTCAATTACGTTTCATTTTTTATATTTTTTGTACTTAAAAATCTAAAAATAAATCAAAAACAAAAGAAAACCTAAGAAATGCAAACAGGCTCAAGTATTGATAACAAATTGCAAATACAGCTCAGGCAAGGCAAGTTGAACAAGTGCAAATAGAAACTTTTATTAATGAATCACTTTGAATGTGTTGACTGTAATTACACAGCTTAAACTATTTGCAAATTAAGTTGAATTATTTTTAGAATTTCATAAAGAACAGAAAACAATAAAACAAAAGTCAAGCGCGTTGAAATGTTGAAGTCATCAAATTTGCCTTTTCCAACACACCAATGAAAAATACTTATTTATATTTTGTAGTAATTTTTAGTGATTCATGTTAGAACACATGGCAATTGTTTACACAACAAAGCCGAATGACAAGACAGAATGTTTTATATTAAAAACAAAGACAAAAAATACAAGAAACATTTATAAATATTCCAAAAATTTTTTTCGTTTAACGTACGTTTTGTAAAGCAATTAAAAGGCATGTGTTTAAAGTCCAATGTATCTAAGGTCTTTGACCAAATTTTAAAATATTACATTTTTTTTAAGTGTTCATTGATTAAAAGTCTTCGTTTTTTCAGACATTTAAATTCTCACTTTTATTAAAAACACTCAAAGTTTTAAATTTTTTGAAAAACTTCACTAAACACTTTTCGAATTTAACCTTGAACTCAAAGCGTATAAAATGTAAAACTTTCGAAGTTACTTAAATGTCAAATGAAGCAATTAAAATTCGTTTGTTTTAATTATTTGCCAATATCGCTTTGTATATTCTAACGTTTGCGCATTGAACACACCTATGTTGCTTAAACACACACAACACATACGGCAATTCAACGTTTATATGTAATGACGAAGCGGACATACTAAGCTGTCAGTTGTGCTTTGAATACATTTATGTTGCTTACACACACATAACACATACGGCAATTTAACGTTTAAACATAAAAACGAAACTGGCATACTAAGCTGTCAAATGTGCTATGTAAAGCTGTTACATATGAGCACTTAATGCTAAAAACTTTCATATATGGCACAATAAATTGCATCTTTATATTTAAGCACTTTTTGTGACCAAAATTGTGTTGTATTGAAATTATTTGTATCTTATGCTCTTTGCGTTCATACATTTTCAATACTCTGCTAAACATTCAATCGTATCATGTGCCTAATTGAAATTTCTCGAAACTACAAAAGTCGACTTACAAGTCGCTTACAATAAAGTCATCAAACAATCACGATTTACATATATACATATATGTAGATATACTTTTATACATATATGTATGCATAATAAACTATTAAGTAATTTTATTTTCAGTTCGTTTATTTTGATATAAATCGATTTGAGTTCTGCTGTCATTTTTCGCTGCTGACAATTTCAATTGAAACGGCATGACTTCGTTTAGCGATAAATTTTCTCAATTCAATTCGTCGCAATTACTTTGCATACACACGCACACACACTGACACAAGCACGTATTCAAACATATGATCAAAAGACTCATACGAATACAACAGAAAATTAAGAGCGAAAGATAAAAAAAACCTTTCCTTCAATTGTTGCTCATTTTATTGTATGTATTGTTGTTGTACAACAAAGCACAACGTCTGCATTTAATTTAAATCAAATTTTCTTCAATGGTTTTGTTGTATAAACAAATTAGTTGTCCCCCAACTGACAAGAAAACAGAAATAAAAATAAATAAATACAGTTGATCATAATTTTTTTTTTTATTTTAATATATTTGTTTTTTATTTATTTTTTTTATTATTATTTCTTTATGACTTTTGTTGTCACTTTTTGCTTATTAAATTTAATTTTTTCGAGTCACGGATTTTTAGTTTTTAAGATGTAGCTATAAAAATATAGTTAATAACTTTTATGGAAAATTACGGCGTGAGGAATTTATTTTTTATTTACTTTTTAAATATGTACTTTAGAAACATTAATCTGCCTTGTTAGCTATAAAACCTTTGATGTAGTCACTTTTAACAGCTGTACTGATCATTCTGATTAGTAATAAATATTAATAACTAATAATAAAAAAAATAATAATTAGTTAGATAGTTAAATTTAATTTAACTGATGAAAGGTGGTAAATCTTTAAGGTGAAAACTTTTAAGTTTAGTTTCCATAATTTGGCTCAACACAATGTGTTGTCTTCAAGTAAGGTGTCTGTCTGTCAAGCTGAAAGTCTGTGAGAAACTGTGAGATTATCCAATAAGTTGGAGTTTCTTACTTAGCTTTTAGATAGAAACTTCAAACATTTTTTTTTCTTAGTAAATTGTTTCTGTTCCGTTTTATTTTTCGTTTTTGTAAAAAAAAAAAAATTTCAAGTGCCAAAATTTGTTATTAACAAAATCAATTATTTTTGCAATGTCTTTTGTCTTATCAAAGTTGGTAATTTTTATCATTATCAGCAGCCACAGTTCCATTATGTTTTTTTGTTTTTTTTTTACTTCCATTGATTAGCGCTTGTACAGACGGAATGAATTTGCGATACAATACAATAACAAAAATAAAAAAATTTGATTGGCATTATTTAAGTTGCTGTCAAGTACAAAAGTCTCAAAAGGAATTTTTTTTTTTTGTTTTATTTGGGTTAAAGTTTGTTTGCCAGAGGGGAAAGTCTTGTGATTGTCTTGATTCGTATGCGTGGAAATAAGTTTTCATAGATAATAAAACGGAAAAAAGTAATAAAAACAAATTTTCAGAAATCAGTAAAAATACGTTTTGAGTCATTTGGAAGCGTCTGTACTTAAATGTTTATAATTTGAATTAATTTAAAAAAAGAACAACAGAAAAATTGCTCATCAAACGGAAAATCAAAACATTTAATAGAAAAAATATGATAATGTTACTAAAAATTTTTTATAGATTAAACATTCTCCAGCGGACTTTGTACACATTAAATGCCTAAAATAGATTCGAGAAGAGCGCTCAGAAATTTAAA
>JBAMBP010001914.1:0-67306 GCA_037044515.1 Phortica magna
TTTTTGTTTGTTTTTCTTTATTTGAAAATTTATTCAACGCTTCCAAAAAGAAAAACAAACGTTTTAAATAAAGCAACAAACAAACAACAACAGCAACAAAAATATGACAAAAAAAATGTCACACACACACACATGCACATGGCAGCTTCGTGTGAAATATTTGAGGCTTTTCACATAAATTATTTTTAAATAATGAAAATAAGCAAAGACAAAGAAGAAGAAGAAGAAGAAGAAAATGTAGCTGAATTATCATTGAATGTCGCACGAGATTTGCAATTCGCACATGTAGCCTCTTCTTCTTCCTCTTTCGACGCTTGCCAAGTGAAAAGCCAATTGGAAATTCCACAAATTCCGCCATTGTCTCAAACAAGACGCTTTGAAAATAAATATATATATATGTACATACATATATATGTATATATTAATGTCTCATGAAAATAGCATGCATAAATTATATGAAAGCACTTACAAAACAACAACAACAACAATGCTGAGCAAATAAGTTTTTTTTGGTTAACAACTTCAATCTTCAGTTTGCTCGCACAACGACAGAGCACCCTGTATAAATGCCGTGTGCAATTAAACATGCAATAGCGTGTTTTCATGTTAGGTGAACGTATGTCGCCTATAATGCTATCAAACATTAGCGTAGTGAATATTGAATTTTTCGAAATTAAAAAAATTAACAAAAATTTTCTTTTTCAACAAAAAAAACGCATTTCGTTATAAAATTACAAAATGCAAATGTTCAAAATTTTAGATTGCCGCATGTACGCAATGGCGCTATGTAACATAAGCGTATTTAATATGTTTTTTTTTTTTCATTTTTTGTTTCATGCGTTTTTTTCACTTGTTTTTTAATAGAACACATGGCTTCTTCTATAGGAAAGAAAAAATGCATGGCTGAAAGTAAAATGCATTTCATTGAACAACGATACACACACATAAACATACATATATATATATAGTATATCTATTTATATAACAACACTTGATTCATTTAAATGCACTCATTGTCGAACGAAAATCATTTGTTTACTTTGGCGTCTCCTGCTTCTTCTTGCGCGCGCGTCACTCGGCCGGTGGGTGGTTGTGCACACGGACGGACAGAAAAACTTTCAATTTGTCAACGTTTGAAATTTTTGAAAAACCCAAAAAAAAAAACGCTTCGAAAAATTATTAATGCTTTAAAATTGTTGCATGAATCATGCATGCAACGAATGAATGTCACAAAAAAAAATATATATATTTTAAACAATTTGGCTAAAAAAAATAAGCGAAAAAAAACTACTTTGCAAATTTAATAATGAGGAAAATTAAATAGGCGAAAATTTCTACAACAAAACTTTGAAAACAAAAAAAGAAATACACATGAAGGTCGCGGCGCACATTTTTGTCAACGTCGACGTCGCTGCTGGCGTCGCAGTCGCCGTTCTACTCAACATCTTTGACGTTCTTTCATTAAAAATTATTTTATTTAATGTTTTCTTCTTTGTACATTTAGGAAGTGCTCTATGCAATGTATATATATGTATATGTATATATATGTGTGCATATATGTATGTATGTGTTTTATTTATGGCATAACATTTGTGCATTCCTTGTAACATTTTCGCCTTTAATTGAAAAATAATAAAAGTATAATTCATTTTTGTGCGCTTTCTTCTTCTTCCACTTGTGGGTCGGTCACACGCTGACAAATAATGCATAATTTTAAATGAAAGACAGAAATTATTACCAAAACAACTGCAAAAGTGCTCAACCGTTGAAAGGCAGCAGCAGCAGCAGCAGCAACAAGAACAACATCAAAGTGCACACTGCATTGCCTACAAACCACAGCACTGTCTTATCATAACTGACTTGCAATTGCGTGCTGCTTTGTTTTTCTTATGCACTGTTTTATCAACGTTAAATTTGAAATTTTGACATGACTTACAAAATTTAAGCACATAAAATATATATATTATTTAAATTAAAAAAAAAAAAAAAACCAAAATTAATAAGTTAATTAATTAATAATCATCATGTCATCGCAGGATTCATCGCTGTCATCGAAGGTGGCCATGTTCAACAATCAAGCGCAACAGCACAAAAACTCGCAACTCTTGAATCCATTTTCGACGCCCGACGGACGTTCATCGCCGAAGCCGACATTCGCAAAGGGCGAATATGGCAAACCGCTGGCGGGCAGCCTGACAGAGATGCGCGGCCAGAAGGCCAACATGCATGTGATGCGCGAAATGCTCGAACTCTGTCAGATCATCAATTCCGAGGGCTACGATGTGAAGGATGAGCCCGGCATGCGTGTCATACCGTTTGGCGAGCTATTTAATGTGAGTGGACTGATTGATTGTATAATTGTTGGTTTGATTGATTGATTGATTGATTGATATGGAAATTATTTCATAGATTTACAACTACATTTCGGACAAGGTCGTTGGCATTTTGCTGCGCGCACGCAAATACAAATATGTCGATTTCGAAGGCGAAATGTTATTCCAGCGTCGGGATGACGATGTGCCGGTCTTTTTATTGCGTCCGATTGTCGATATAAGGCGTGAGATCGATGGCAAAATCGATGAGATTAAACGGGGCGCCAGTCCAGCGCCACATCGACATCCGTGCTGCTCGACAAGGCGGCCAATGATCAGCGCCTTAAGGATTTAGCAGTGCCCAAGAGTGCACGCAATTCAAAGTCACGTTCACAGTCACCGGCAGCGGCAGTTGGCAAAGCGAAGGCAAAGTCACCGACACCATCGCCATCACCGACACCGACACCGTCAACCAATGCCGAGAGCGCTAAACCGCCGCCATCGCCAACAGCGCCCAAGAAGACAACAAAAGCGTCAAGCGATGACATCGCAACGCCAATTAAGCCTGAGGTGATCGTTGAAGCACCACCACCACCGGCAGCTGAGCCGATTGCTGCGCCAGCGTTGACGGCAGCGCCTGAAGCTGAGAACGCACCTGTGTCGGCGCCAACTGGCAAGCCGTTAGTTGAGACAACTATTCAAATACAGCTTGAGTCTCAGCCTGCAATTGAACCGCATAGTGAACATGTTGAAGAGCCAAATGCTGCTGTTAACGTTGACGCTGTTGCTACTGTCGCCACCGCAGACGATCAAATCGTTGCCGAACCGACACCACAGTCGAATGACGCAATTGTTGCAAATGTGTCGGACGCAAGTGCGTCATCGAGCAATGAATTGCCCACAATTGTCATTGAAGCTTCTGCGGTGTACGTGCGCAGCGCCAGCGTTACAGCAGCCGAAGACGCAGCAATGGCCGAAGTAACGGAACCTCAGCTGACAACATCGCAAGCGATTCCCGCTACGCCGTTGTCAACGTCTGAGCCGACAGCCGAGCCTGAATCAAAGGGGGCAGCAGAGACGGCGACATCGTCGGCTGCGATTCAAATGTCTTAATAAGCACGAAAACCAAATATTAATTATAATTAAAAGCTTTAAAGAAATAATTAGTGTAAACATTTCAGTTATGTAGTTAAATTTAGTATTAAATTTTCAAAAATGCAATCGAAACAAAAAAGTAAGAAAAACAAATAAACACAAAAATAGTAAAACGGAAATGTTAAATGATCGCAAATCAATTTTAGAGTTTTAAGTCTATAAAACAATCAATTATTATCTACTTTAATAATATTATATAAAATACTAGTAACAGTATTATATAAAAATCATTTATGCATGAATCTTATATAATATGTTTTAGTAAAAATAATAAAAAAAAAAAAACGAAAAAAAAAAAATTTTTGCAGCCAAGATATTCTTAACTGGAAAACAATATTGCACACTCCTATGTTGCATAATGCCATACAGCACATAAGGCACATCGAATGCAACACGAAGAACATGTTTCAATGATAAATGCTCTACTATGTACGTGTGTCTTTGCGACTTTCACGACTTAAGTTACTTACTCAATTGTAAATTAATAATCAGCTACAACATAATTGCTTTCGATGCCGCATCATAAAATTTTTTATTAATTACACACTTGTATCTACACTAATTAACAAGTTAAATGCATTTCAGTATTATTCGCTTTTACTTTCATTCTTCCTTTTCGCACTTTTCATTACAAAGTTCACAAATACAAAATTTTACAAAAGGTTTGTAGAATTTGTATTAGTTTCAACAAAACAAAAAAAAGTAACGAACATTTTAGTATAAATTTGTTGCTAAATAACGATGTACATAGAGAGAAAGTACACACTCGTTTTTGTGCGTTTATGTATAAATAATTTAAATGTACGAGTGTGTATGAGTGTGTTGTTAATATGGAAGTAGGACCGCGCACGCTAACGACCACAGTGATAATGTGTAATTAAATGGGCAGAATTACATTAGCTTGAAACGCGACAAATGACTTGCATTGGCAACACTCAGACAAAATATGCCGCTAAATGCGCCATCTTGTCTTTTGGCTGGCCACGACCGCCACGACCACCGCGACCATTGGTCGCTACCGCGCCGCCCCGACCGGGTGGCCCTTTGCCGCCACGACCACCACCGCGTGAATTACGTATATTAACACGCGACGCAACGGCACGATGTTTCTCCACTAAATGTGTGAAGTCGTTCGAGCAAAAGACGCAACCACTTTTCTCTTCAGCGCCGTCCTTGAACTTTGTTTTGTCCGACTTGTAGACGACAGTCACCAATTGTGCGCCGCAATCATTACATTTCGTTTCTGAACAAAAGAATAAAACATTAACGAACGAACAACAACAACAACAATGGCGACATTTCGCAGGCAACTTACCATCAACAGACACTTTAGTGGCGCCCTTGAAACAATTAATAATGACATCGCATCGATTGCAGCCCAGTTTCCAACTAGGCGCCAACGTGCAGTCCAACACTAGTACACCGTTCTCACACTCAACGCAGCCCGATATGCCGAGCGTGTTGAGCGAGTGCGGGCAAGTTGGATGCGTGCACGTATTGCAGCCGCCGTTCTTGGGCATATCTTTGAAAGGTGGATGATTGTAGCAATATGGACAGAAAGGATACGAACGACCCTTGATGCCCGTCGAGAAGGCCAGTAGCTCGAAATCATCCAACGGGCAACGATACTCACGAAAGACCTTAACATTGCCATTGGGCAGCGAATAGGTCTCGTCACAATGTGAACAGTGGAGACGTGCGGGTTTTGTCTATAACAAAATAAAAAAAAATAAAAAAACACAAAAACTTTGCATGAAAATATATAATAATAAAATAATCATAAAGCGTTTACCTGTATATACTTCATATAGCGACGGCACTTGCCGCAACGTGAATGCGACTTCCCTGTCTCGGCGAGCAGCGAGAAGGACACCTCAAATAAGCTGTCCATATTAGCAATATTTTGCACAAAATACACAAATTTCTTGCGAAAAATGTCGATAGCATGGAAGCGCACCGCATCAAAATTTGCGGCACCTTTCGAAATCAGGTTGAGCATGCGTTCGATTTCCGAACGCATTGTTGGAAGCACCAGTTCTGGATCAATCTTCTGATAGCCATGCACGAGCACAATGCCCAATGTTGTCGGTATTAGCTTACGTCCGGTCTCGATGCGTACATAGTTGCGCTGACAGATGTTGTTAATGTGCACCGGTATGGATGCATCCGTGCCAATACCGTGCTGTTCCATCAGTGTAATTAATTCGGCTTCGGTGAGGTAGTCTGGTGGTCCGGTTTGGCTTTCATTCATGCGGACATCATTAATGGCAACTTTTTCGCCTTCGACAAATGGTGGCATAGCCTGATCTTTGCCAAATGCTTGCCATGTCATTACTTTCGTGTAGCCGGCATCAATTAAGACATTGGCGGTACATGAAAACGTCTCCAGGGCGACGCGCAATTTAGCAGTGGTTGTGCGATACTTGAGGTCACGTGATACAGTGCCCATGAAATGGCGGCATATGAAATCATAAATACGCCATGTATCGCCATCAAAGTCACCACGTGTGGCTAACTTCATTGGTGTAATCGGCGGATGGTCACCGGCATCTTTGCCTTTGCGTGGTGTCTGAATGTCACTTAGTATCTCACGCGCTTCGTCACCAAATTCGCTTGATGGCTTTAACACGCGCAAGACGGCATGCAAATCAAAGTTGGCAGGATACTGATTCGTCTCCGTACGTGGATAACTTATATAGCCCTGAGTGTAGAGACGTTCCGCAATTTGCATGGCTTGAAACGGTCCAATACTTAAGCCCGAACTGCAAATACGCATTAGCTCGACCGTGTTAAGCGCCTGCGGTTTGCTCTTGAATTGTTCCTTCGAACCAACGCTTTCGACTCTAAAAAAGAAAACACGAATAAATGCTTGTTCGTATCAAAAAAGGTTTGCTAACTTACAGTGCCTCTTTATGCTCCTTGACTCGATTTAGTAGCATAATGGCAATGTCCTTCTTGAATACCCTGCCACGCGACCACTCTAGTGTGTACTCGGGTTGTCCTGCTAACAGTTGTAGATACCAAAAGCTTTCGGGTTTAAATTGTTGTATATCGTCATGTCGTTGTACACAGAAGCCAAGTGTTGGCGTTTGACATGGACCGTACGAGATCAGTGATGAATCGAGATCACCGTAACGACCCTGGAAGAACTTTGTTTGAAATCGTGTGAAGGCGCAGCCAATTCGCAAATCTAACTCCTGCCGTGCATCTACTGATTTTGATTCATTCTCATTAGGATAGCCAAGCGATTCCATAGCGCCCTTTATATCCTTGTCTGTAATGGCCGAAAAGTGTGCGCGATACGTGACATTTTTGCTAAATACATTCGGTATGACATTCTGCACCGCGTCCATAACCTCGTAGCAAATATTCTCTCCTTCTTTATCGCAATCCAGCCAGAGCACAAGATAATCGCACCCCCGTGCCTCTCGCTCAAGAAATGAACGCATATTAAGCTTAAGATTTGCCTCTTTTTTTTCTGTAGGGCATCTAAAAAGTTCTACGGGATCGACTTTATCCCATGAGTTATATTTTCCCACAAAGTCAAGACACATTACATGGCCACAGACGGATGTCATACGAAAAAGTACGGAACGCTCCTCCCGGAAAGGACCTGACCACTCATGCACACTGCAGGTGTTGTTGGTGCCTAAAAAAAAAGCACAGAATTGTTGCAGACACATTTTATTTTTTATCGACAATATCTAAAGCGGTAAACAGTTTTTTACCAATAAAATTAAGCGACATACTCACTTTTTCGTGCTGAACTCCGACCATTCGACAAAATGGTAGCAAGCGACAGAGCCAATGAAGGCTTCTCCGCAACCATCAACACTTTCTTCATAATTACTCTCTGCCCACTTCCGTGCAAGCCAAAAAAGCAATGATTTACTTTCTCATATATAATTTGTAAACATCAAATTAAAAAAAAAAACAAATAAAAGCCGCCTTAGCTGCCGTTGCTGGAAAACTCGCGCAAATCTTGATTGTTTGTGGAATGACATCAACCCCTGCCAAATGCGGCACTTTTCGCTAGATGGAGCCGATTTTTTTTTAATACAGCAATGCCAACTTGCTTAAAATGCAAAATGCAGGTTTAGTTACTAGCTAGTTACTATCTAAGCTTATGCAACTGCTATTATTATTGTTTTTTTTTTTTAAATATACATGTTGATAAATGTAATTAACTTTAATTTTGTATAAAATAAAAATTCAATATTTGAACTCGGTGTAAAGCAAATTTAGTACATTTTTTAAATCGCAAGTTGACTTCCCTTGCGTACCAACATGTGCTTTGCGCGCGTGTGGCACAATCTAAATTTTTGAGTTTTAATAGTTCTGGCTAATTTCTTGTTAGAATTTGAGTAAATTTTAAGTTATAATTATGAAAACTAGAAAGGTAGAGAAACCATCTAATGGTAAAGCCATTAACAATGGAAAAATAGATAAGAAGAAATCGCTGAAGAAGGTAAAACTGCCCAAGGAAGCCGGGAGATTCAGCGATAAAAGAGACTGGTGCCAAACATAAAATTTCGGAATCTGATGCCACAGCTGAAACAGCAACCAAAAACTCGCTTAAGTCAGTGGATGCGAGCATTTTCCAACATTTCACTTCTCTAACCAGCGATAATAAACAGACGAGTCTTAATGCGGCGTTGCAATTAGTTAATCAGTTGGCTAAAATTCAAGATAAAGAGAAGGTAACATGATTTGTCTGCAATTTGTAATTGCCTTTTCAATAAATATTTTCTTTTTCTACATTGTACACAGCGACAGAAACACCTGGAATATGCTCTAAAGCGTTTGATACGTGGCTGTGGAGCCTCCACAAATAATTCACGTTCTGGTTTTTACACAGGATTACAGTCCGTTTTGAGTTATTTCAGTGCTGAAGACCTGCCCCTGAAACTTGTATTTGACATGCTGGATAAGGAGCTACATGTCGGTAGCAGCATTGCTAACAAGGTAACGTATAAAATTGGGCCTCCTAGCCAATATATTTTCATTTTTTACATGATATTTAAACATATTTACAGGAAGACTCTTATGCTGTTGTTGGTAAAATACTCACCTGCACGGCACTGCTAAAGAGTGGCCGTCTTGTGAGCGCTGATGATGAGTACTTGGAACGATTCACTGTCATTTTGATACAATCGTCGCGTTATCGCACGTACCATGCTTCATTGGCCTACGATATCCTGAACATGGCCTTTGAACAAGTAAGTGTTACCTTCACAGTCGCAATTACATTATCATTTATTTACTTGTATATTGTTTTGTACTTTGCAGGTATCCTTACAAAGATTTGAGTCCGTGTTGTGGCCACTACTGCAAAAGGAGCTCTTTAAGCCGTGGTCTAAGCAAACAATGTCCACAATTAGCTGTTTGATCGCTAGTCACAAAGCGTACCCTAGTGTGATTGATGCTGACATTTTCAATCAACACTTTGGTGACACTGAATTGCTGAATAACGACAGTTATAAACGTCTTTATCGCATCTCTTCTTTGAAGTAACCAACACAGATGTTCTGACACAGCCAACATTTGAAATTTTCGGCGAGCACATTGCAAGCAATTCACAGCTAAACCATTTTTGGTCAGAGGTTGTGGACAAAAAGGTCTTAAATCGGCAACAAAACTACAAGAAATTATTTCGTTAAGAATATTGACCAACATACTAAACAATTTCGAAAATAAGCATAAAAATACGAAGCTGCTCGACCTGCTTAACCCAAATTTTATGCAAATGTTCGTCGAAGGTCTGAAACAAGTTAAGCAAAAGAAAAAAGACTGATGCCTCACAGGCGTTTTACATGGAATTTGTCGAAGCATTAGTGACTAGTCACAGCAAATTAAGCAGCGATGCCGAAAAGATAGCAGTCATACAACGACTTCTACTGCCACCGGGTGTCTTCGATATTGAGAAATACACGACTACACGCATTATACATCAAATGATTAACTCACTCGAAAAGGAAGGTGTCAAGGAGATATTTGGTTTCTACAAGAATGTGTTTACAGCACAACTTATCAAAAGTGAGGAGAACACAAACGAGAAATGGCAGAGTTTTGAGCGTCTTAATGCTGGTTACATGCTGCAACATTTACTTGCGCACAAAGCTGTGCAGAGTGCGCACAAATGGCGTCGCATACAACTGAGCTTCTTTTTGACATGCGGCGTATTTCATGTTAACGATGAACTTAAGGTCTGCAAACAGGAGCAGGCCAGCAGCTTTAGCAAGGAGTATGGCGAACAATGTAAGCATATGTTCTTCACCAGCATGCAGGGCAGCAAATTGAGCTGTTTAAAGGAGGAGAAGAAACTGCTACACGAGCTGGTCAGTCACTGTAATGAGCAATTGAGCCAGCATGATCATACCAGTAAATATTTGCGCGTAAAGTGTTTCAACGAGACGGCACAGAAATCGTGGCAGCAAATGTGGACTACTTTGGCGAATATCGCAGATAAAGATGAGAGCCAACAAGTAAATACAGTCTTTCCGATATTGCTGCAGCACATCGGTCTGCAATTGTTCCGTGAGCCAGACATGGCAGTGCCGGCAATCGATGATCTTTTGCAGTGTATGCAGCATGCTGAAAAGCAATTAGTAAACACACAGAAGAAGAAGAAAAACAGTTCAAAAACTAAACAACAAAATGATGAGCAGCCCGATTGGATGGAGGTAGTTGTAGATTTATTGCTACATCTACTTTCACAGAACACCAGCTCACTGCGCAGTATTGTGAATGTGATATTCCAGCACTTCTGCAAGAACCTCAATTTGAACGCTGTTCACCATATACTGTCCATGCTCGATATGAAAGATGGCCTTAATCCATTAAGCGGCAAAAATGATGATAGCGACGACGATGATGATGATGATGATGACGATGACGACCAAGAAAAGGAGAGCGAGAGCGATGCTGCTGCTGGTGGCAATAGTGACGACGAAGACGATGCTGACGATACTGAAAGCGATGAGGATGATGAAGACGAAGACGAAGATACAGACGTACCTGCTGAAGGCGACGATGAAGTAGTCACTGCAAATGAGAAATTACGTAACGCCATATCAGAAGCTCTAATGGCGAATGGCGCTGGACCCACAGCCGACGACGACATGGCCTCAATCGATTTGAATGATATAACCGAAGAGGAAGGTCTCAAACTGGATGAAGCGATCGCGACCGCCTTTAAAGCGTTGGGCAAAAAGACCGGTACGGCTGAAAACAAAAAGTCGAAAAGTTATCGTTCCAAGGTGACCACCGTCATGCATTTCCGCATACGTGTACTGGAGCTGGTCGAGATATATTTGCATCAGCAGCCGACACTTTTAATTGTCATAGAGACAATGTTAGCGCTTTATGACATGTTACAATATTGTACTAGCGATGAGCTTAAACCACTAAGGGGCACGATCGAACGTGTGTTGAACAAGTTAACATCTCAGAAGTTGTATGCATTGGAAGGCGGCGACAACGAAAAGTTGAAACAATCGCAACTTGTCGACTTTGTGCGCATCATTGTTGAAAAGCGTACGCCGAATGCTGGCTATGATATGATCAATAAACTGCGCCAAAAATGCATCATGTTCCTTATAGTGAATGCAACGCGTATACCAGATGATAAAGAAGCGATGTTGGAACTGTGTCAAGAATATTTACGCGATTTTATTAAGTCACGCAATTCGACTGTCAATCTACCATTAATCGCCGATATTCTAAAGTTACGTTGGTCTGGCGTCTGGCAGCTGGGCGTCACATTGGCAGAACTCGGCGTTGTTGGACAAACACGTATCTTCCGGCGTATACAAGCGTATGAATTATTATCGGTGCTATACCGTAATCATGAACTGCAAAAACAGAATCATGCACAAACACTAAAATGCTTGAAACGCATTGAAGTTCATATACGCGCACATATTGAAAGTCTCGTTAAAACCGATAGTCCGACAAAGACATCTGGTAAGGACTTCCAAGCATTAATTGAGCTACTCTTAAATATTGAACGCACCCATTCACGCCTTAACCCAACAAATAAGTTACCAACAACTTCTGTACTTTGCAATAACGAGACACGCACGTTTATACAAAACATACGTCAGCGCGTGCGCCTGGACACCATGCATTCCTATCAGAGTTATTGTACGCTATTTAAATTGCCGGTGATACGTAACAATGAGTTGAAGCTACCATCGGCAGGCGTCAATGGCAATGAAGAGGAAACCGTTAGTGACGAAAATGACATCAGTAAAGATGAAACGAATGTTTCATTGTCGTCGTCGGCGGCACAAAAGGCAACAAATGGTGGTGGCAAACGCAAGGCTGCTAATGCGCCCAAAGTTGGCAAGCAGAAGAAATTAAAAAAGAAGGAACGCATGGAATTCGCCTCGAAGGGTATGAACGGCGGCATATTCTTTGCCAGTGGTGGGTCAGTGGAAGATGCTAATAGTGATTAGCATGCATCTGGTCGGGCACTAATGCCAATTTTGTGGTTTTCTTTTTTTTTTTTTTATTATAATATAAATTTAAGAGTTCATTTTATTATGTTAAATATACGGTTTTTAAGACTCGAAAAGAAAGCTCTTAGTTGAATTTGACCTTTTGTTTGTAAGCATTAAAGAAACAGTGTTGAGTTTAACATCGTTGCAACTGTCAACCATGATTTGTAATGTAAATATAACTTAAGTAATTAAATAAAGTCAATATGAGTATGTGTTTTAAACTAACTTTCAAGTTACAAACATACATCTCAAAAGTCACAACCTGTTACCACTTCAAACTGCAAACAGATAATTTCTCGCTGCGGCGCTGCCACTTTTATTTAAAAAGTAAGTTGGCAGCTCTACAAAGTTGCAACCATTGGTAACATTTTGCTTTGTTTGTTGCCTGGTCGCGCCTTTAAGACCGGTTATCATAAAAAGTTTGTCAAATTATTAAAAATCTAAACTTTGTTATTTTCAAATGGTTGCCTGGACAAATGTGCGGAAATTTATTACAGTAGCGGTGGGTGCTGGTGCCGGTATTGCCACATACTACTATAAACAGCAACGCGACCGGCAAACTATTGTGCACACATCATGGACAAATAGCGAACAGCCACTGAATCCATGCGCGGTATGGGATGCCAATTGGGACTTTCGGGATCCGAAGAGTTTGGTGCGTCCGTTGAAGAACGAATTTGCAGAGGAACAGAATCGTTACAATAGCGCATTGGAGAAGGCACAAACGAAGGCGACCAGGCACATTGTACTTGTACGACATGGCGAGTATATCGATGCGGGCAGTACAGATGATACACATCGTTTAACTGAACGAGGACGTCAACAGGCTAAGTATACCGGTCTTCGTTTATATGAAATGGGCATTAAGTGGGACAAGGTGATTGCATCAACAATGACACGAGCGCAGGAAACCGCTGGCATTATATTGAAACAAATCGATTATGATGCGACAAAAATGAAGAATTGCGATTATTTGCGTGAAGGCGCACCCATACCGCCTCAACCGCCGGTCGGTCATTGGAAGCCCGAAGCATCGGTGAGTTGAGTTATGGTTTTGTATTATAAACGTTACGGATTTAGTAAACGTATTCTTAACTGTAATTTACCGTTATGTTTCCGTGCAGCAGTTCTTTCGCGACGGTGCACGCATCGAGGCGGCATTTCGTCGTTACTTTCACCGTGCCTGTCCACAGCAAGAAAAGGATAGCTACACGCTCATCGTTGGACACGGCAACGTGATACGCTACTTTGTCTGCCGTGCGCTACAATTTCCGCCAGAGGCGTGGCTGCGCATTAGCATTAATCATGCGTCCATAACCTGGTTGACAATCAGTCCTTCGGGCAATGTATCCATTAAGTATTTGGGCGACACTGGTTACATGCCCGTCGACCACCTAACAAACCGCATACCTCGAGATTACAAAAACGTTGTATAATCTAAGCAAACGAACGAAAGTACAACGAAGCATGCAAAGACATGCATCATTTAAACTTCAATTGCAAATGTATATTAATATATATTTTTTTTATTAAAAAAAATACTAAAAAAGTAAAAAATTGAAAAAAAAGTATTATTAATTAATTAAATTATTATGAATTAAATCTTATTCCTGCCGCTGTTGTTTGTCGATCGCTTGCTGCAATTTAAGCAAGCAGTTGCGTATGCGGGGATCCTCGCCAGCGCCACGCTTGGCTTCAACAATTTTCACCTCTTCACGCAGAAAGTCCATCAACTCAATAACCTCTGAGGTCGATATCGAAACGATCTTCATTAGCAGCTCGAAATAGAAGAACGTATAATAAGCCAAATGCTTTTTGGTCAGTATGCGTAAATGTTCAATGAAGAGATCACGCAACCCCATCGTACGCTGGAACACGTCGCTGTGAATCAGCGTTTTAAAAAGCGTCAACAACATGCCACGGCTCGGCACAATGTCATCGACCATCATGATGTGCTCAAGCGCCAGCAGCGAACATCCCTTCATGAATGTCATCAGATGTACTAGATTACGCGTAGCCGGCGACTCACCTGGGTTGTTTGTCAGTGCGTTAACAACCTCTTGGAAAATTGTGATTACCAAGCAAGCATTGGGATCGGTTTGACGTCGTTGTGTGGACAAAAATATGCTCGTCAAACGTTCAAAAATGTAGATGGAGAGCTCCACATTTTCGCCTTTTATGCAGGTGATAAACGGCTTGGCCACCAGTTTTGTATTTGTCGAAATCTTAAAGTTGGGCGTCCACTTTTGTAATATATCGTTTAGTGTCTTGTTGACATATGCATCCGATTTGTAATTGAGGCGACCGATGCCCAGCACCAACACTGGCCATATCTTGTGCACAAGCAGCGGCAGTCTGCCCTCTGGTGGCTTGCCCATTTGTATATGGGTTGGCAAAATATAACGTGTTATTGCCACATGGAAGAAACAGTTCGGCTTTGCCTTAACATACACCAGTGCAGCACAGTTGTACAATACAGTGGCAATAAAGCTATAAAAACGTGTAGTCAACTCGCCTTTCTCAATATTTAAATCAGCGTGCAGCCATTGATCGAAATTATGCAGATAGGCATTTAAATTGTCGGCCAGTTTTAGACGCTTATCGTAGTCATTGCAAGAGTCATAGTTCTTGCCTATGGCCGCTATGAAGGTGCATAATGGTTCCTTAGATGTTAATAAATCCTGCGGCGACAGCGCGGTCATGAAACGAAACTCCGGCAGCTGCACAACATGCTCGGACAGCGTGGCTACCATTTTGTGTTGTGCGCCAAGTAGCACAAGACTTTTAAGCCACAGTTTCAAGACAATCGTCGGGTCCAGGCGTACACTGCACGTGCCTGCCAACAGTTTCAGTACTAATTGCAATTGTGCCTCACGATTTGCGGGCTGTGCGTTGCTGAAGTGTGTGAAGAGTTTCTGGAATGTCTGCAGATCGGGCGTGTTCATACAGAAATCGGCCACTAGTTGTGGCACCCAAGGGCTATAACCAATGTTGAATTGCAGGCGCAGCACCGGTAATACATGTTCATTTAGTGCTTGCAACAACGGCGCATTTGTTGTGGCAACATAGCCATTGCGTACACGCTGATTGAATTTTTCAAATATTAAATGCAACGCTTTCAGCGCACGTTCTTGTTCGACGGGTGTGCTGTTGTTCAAAAAGTGCGGCAGCCAAGTGTCGATCATCAAATGCTCGCCATTGTCATCGGCATACGTGAATATATCTAGCAAGCTATCGGCGAATATGCGACAAACGGCAAGTTCGTTGCGTACAGCCGCCAGCTGCAGTAATAATTTGGTTATGTAGCTGCTTAAGTCCCAGTGTTGCTCAGCATGCAGTATGAGCAGTGCCATGTGACCCTTGGCGACTGCCAATTGTTTATTTGGCGTAAGCTTCTCAAACTCCATTGAAAGCAATTGATCGCGTATATTTGGCATTAGTACCTTGATGTCGCCGCACAAGCATAGCACAAGGAATAGCTCAATCAAATTATGTATGCCAGTTTCGTTGAGCGTTAGGAACTTTTGCAAACTGAATTTGCTGTAAATGCGACCCATTAGTTTGTTCATGTGATTCGTGTTGCCATATAGTATGAACTCCTTAATATTTTGCACCATCTTGCCTAGTAGCAGCACGTGCAGCGTATAACTGGTGAGATTGACATCCGGCGCTTTAGCTAGGAGCGCACGATAGCGCCCGAGATAGGCACGGCCACTGCCGCATGCAACGGCTAAATTGGATGGCGCGCCGCCAGCGATAAAGAATGATGAGTTAAGACGCTTATGAAAGTACTCCCATAATTGTATAACGACAGTTCCACGCGGACGCCACGATTGCAGCAAGACTGGCGTCAACAAGCATATAAACACGCGTAGCTGTTCTTCGGTCGGATTAAGATTTAGAAACTGTTGCGTATAGCTTTCACAGAATTCATAATTTTCCGACATCTCCGCTATGTATGAATCTTGGTTATACATATTGTAGCCATGCAGACGTGCATCGGCACTGACCAACCAATTACTAAACAGGCAGTAGTTCAGTGGTGTTAGCTTGTATTGTTCTATAAAAAAAGTAAATTTCGGTTAGGATTAATGGTATTGGAGCGTTATTAATTGCCATAAAGGCAGCTCACCCAAGTTGGTCTTCAGCCGTTGCATAGCTTGATTAAAAAAGCTGCGGAATTCCAGTGGTTCCTCTACGGCACTGCTCTTTAACTTAATCGCTGGCGCCCATTGGATAATCAGTTGTTGCAATATTAGCCACAGCTCTTTGATACACGTGCATGCGTATGGTGTACTGTAGAGCAGATCGATTGTTCGTTTTTTTGCGTAATGATAAACCGAACATAACAATAAATCATCAAAAACACGCGCTAATTGTGCGATGAAAATGTACGACACATTAACATCATCATTCTGTAAAGTGTCTGCTGACACTACGTATTTGTGCAGCAGGCATAGGTCTAGCAAACGCCACTCAAGCACACCATGCAATAGATGATATGCCGGAGAATTTGATTCATTGCCCTTGGAGCTATTGGCAAAGTATATAAGTTTCCCAGTATCTTCATCTAATACCTTGTTCAACAGTTGGCGGATTCTCGTTACATATGTCTGCAACAACGGCCACTGGGACGGGAGTGTTGTCTCCAATATCAGCAGGTAAAGATGCGTCACTTGCTGCCTACGTTGGTAGTGTGTGTATTGCTGCTGTTGATCAATAGCGGCCCATGTATAGTTGCCACGTACGGTCATCACCAGACACTGGATATTTTTGCTGCGCAAGCAAAATTATAAGTTAGTAATCAGAAAATAATGGCAAATGAAGTGTAGTTATGCATACCATGCCTCGGCAAAGATATATTGGACTGCGGCGGGCTCTTGTAGATGGGTAGCCTGAAATTTTAATGCGGTAAGTCTCAGCTCTTCGATTGCAGTGTTCCGCACTTTGATTAGCTTAGTTAAGCCATTCTTGAAAAAGCTGTCCGCGCTAAACTCTGATTTAGCTGTATCTTCACCGGCACATTGGAACTCCGGTATGACATCGTTGGTTTCCATGGCAGATGATTCGTGTTGTTGTGTCGCTTGAATGTATGCCGCGGACAATACATCATCATCGTCGTCCGATTGAAATAAGTCGAAATCCATATTACAAACTAAAAAAAAAAAATGGTTTCACTGTCGAAGTACTGCTTTGTAATGCGTAGATAATAGATTTGTAATGAGACAGCAATTTTTATAAGTTGAATGTTTGTAGCATCAATCGCTTTTGTTTAATGTTTCGTTAGTACATATTTCTTTTTTTTTTTTAAATTTTTAAAATTCAAATGAAAAGAATCCAACAGCTAAATTGGATGGACTGATACAGCAATGGCACAGTGCTGCTACTTACATATTTCTGTGTGTTTGAAACGGACTTGCCGGCACCAAGTTAATAAAATTATATCTAACTTTAATACGTATACGACAAGCTTTGTATTTGTGTGAATATTATAACTAATAATGACACAGTTTCTTAAATGCATTTTCTACATATTGTCATATTTAAGTGTTTTCAATAGAAATATTATTTGACAATAATACAATAGTATCGATGTTTTCTCTAAAAATAATCGAGAACATTGATTTCATCGATATTTTACAATTGATAAACAAAAATTCTGGACTTTTGGACTTGTTTTTTTTTTCGAATTGATTGTCAAAAAAGAGTGCACTTTGAAGCTGGTGTGGCTGCAAGTTTTTATGTAGTCAACTTTCCACTTTCAGTCACTAACTACAATCCTTCAATTAAAGGCAATGTCGTTGCGACAACTGGTCGAAGGTGACTGCGGCGGCGTCAATCCGTTAATGCAGCTTGGCGGTCAGTTTACTCGCGATGTTGCACGCAAGGATGAGGGCTATGCGCCGGCACAATTCGAGCGCAGTATGCGTCCAGATGATCAGATGGTAAACGAATTCCTTGGACAAGTTGCAGCGCCACCGCAATCATTTCAAATGGACGCATTGCTGCAGGAGATGCGCGATATCAATATAGGTGCTGCCGGTGCACATGTGCAAGCTGGGCCACGTGTAATCGATGAAGTCGCCGGTCAATGGTCAAAGGACTTTACAATGCAACAGCCACCGGCGTTGCCAACGCGTATGGTGAATATGCTGCCACAGCAGCAACAATTGACACACGTTCAAGAGTTTTTCGACGAACCCCTTGTAAATACTCGAAGTTTCGAACAACAATTTGTGCGGTCGCCATATCTGGCCATAGCTGCAGCGCCGCTTGAGACACGAGATCAATTTTTTGATGGCGCTGAAGCCGACATGCCGCTTGCGACAGCCAATTTGCCGAAGGCATTGCAAGGCGAATCTGTAGAAGACTGGATAAACGATTATCAGACGAACAAGGAAGAACTTGAACAGGCTGCCTCGAACTTTAATGAAGAGTTTTGGCAAAAATTGCAAGATGAGTGGCAAAAACTCTCCGATGAAAATGAGCATCCTTGGCTATCGGAATACAATGAAAGTCTCGATGCTTATAAGGAGTACGAGTTCGCTGAGGAGAATCCAATGTCGGACTTGGAAAATGCATTTGAAAAGGGCAAAGAATATCTAGCTAAGGGAGACGTACCCAGCGCCGTGTTGTGCTTTGAAGTAGCGGCTAAGAAAGAGCCAGAGAAGGCTGAAATATGGGAGTTGCTGGGTATATCACAAGCCGAGAATGAAATGGATCCACAGAGCATTTCCGCATTGAAGCGTGCGCTGGAATTAGAACCAAACAATCAACGTGTACTTATGGCGTTAGCGGTATGCTATACGAATGAGGGCCTACAAAACAACGCCGTCAAAATGTTAATTAATTGGATACAAGTGCATCCGAAGTATAGCCATCTGATCGCACAGTATCCCGAACTTCAAAATGAAAATACAAACAATTTGGCTTCCTCTTTAATTCGTGGCAATAAGCTGCAGCAATTACAGGATGTCTATCTGGAAGCTGTGCGCTTAAATCCATCAGAAGTCGATGCTAGTGTTCAAGAGGTATTGGGTGTGCTTTACAATCTCTCCGGCGAGTATGACAAAGCAGTGGATTGCTTCCGTTCTGCCTTGCATGTTGATCCACAAAACGCGAAGGTATGGAATCGTCTTGGCGCCAGTTTGGCAAATGGTTCACGCTCTGTGGAGGCAGTGGATGCATATCAGCAAGCATTGCAATTACAACCGGGCTTTATACGGGTGCGATACAACGTTGGCGTCTGTTGCATGAATCTAAAAGCTTACCAGCAAGCTGTTGAACATTTACTGACCGCGCTCACAATGCAAGCGAATACGGCCGCTGTGCGCGAGTTGCCGACCGCCGCTGCTACTACAGCTGGCCAACATAACATGTCTGAGTCAATATGGAGTACACTAAAGATGGTCATATCGTTAATGGGTCGTCATGATCTGCAAGATCACGTCAATGAACGTAATTTAAATGTGCTAAATGAAGCATTTAAGGATTAATTGCAATTGCAAATAAGCTATGTGATTTTGTAAAAGTGTGTGTGTCTGTAACTGTAAAATGGTGTTGGTCAATATGTTCTTAATTATGTACGATGCTTTGCAGAGTATCGATATATTGTTGTATATACTAAGATTTTAAATCCAAAAGAAGGAAGAAAATGTTGAATTTAATAATAATAATAATAATATATACAGTTATATTTTTCCTAAACACACAAGTCTTAAAACTAATTATTAATTAGCACTGACTAGTCTATGAATACTACTAATAAGTACGCGTTCTGATGCCAAGATTTACACCAGTCTTTGAACGCAAAACAATCTTAATGGCATGGCTGCACTCTTCGCCCAATGGCAGCAGCTCATAGTGCCGCAAAACATTTATAACAATCGTTTTCATCTCCAATAAAGCGAAACGCTGACCGATACAATTACGTGGCCCAGCGCTAAACGGTATATTACTGAACGCATTCGCGCGTTTATTTTGTGTCATGTGCCGCTCTGGCCGAAACTCATCGGGCGCCTCAAACACGTCCGGATCACGCAACAATTGCCACAGCAATATAATGACATTCGCGCCAGCCGGCAATGCGACGCCATTAGCCAATATTAGATCACTTTTAAGCCAACGTCCAATCGCCGGTATGGGTGGATACAAACGTAGCGCTTCGCGTACAACGCAATTCAAATAGCTCAAGGCCTGCAGATCAGCATAGCGTATAGCACGCGCACGATCGTCGCCAAAGTGCGCATGTATCTCCTCGAAGAGACGCTGCTGCACACGTGCATGGCGCGATATCAAATACAGGCAAAAGGATGTGGCCGATGTGGTCGTGTCATGACCTTCAAATACGAATGTATTAACTTCGTCACGAATTTGCTTATCACTCAAGGGCACATCATCGATTCTCGCCTGCAAAAGCACATCCAATAGGGCCATTGGTCGTTGTACAACGGCAGGCATGTCTGTGCCATTTGGCGGCTGGCTTGAATGAGCTTCAGCTGCTTGCTGCTGGAGCAACAAACGACGACGCTGCTCAATGATGCTATTCGTGAAGTTATGCATTAACTGTATGCCCGCCAACTGCTTCACATAACCTTTCGACCAAAAGAGACGAAATAGCGTGGGAAACATCAAATGCGGACGCACAAAGCGTGTGGCCAGTATGTTGGTAACGCTGTAAGCAGAAGATTTCATAATTTTAAAACACAATACAAGCGCACAAATAACATTTCACTCACTCCTTTACAGCGTGCACGATATCCGATTTGGCATTCAATTGCGCATTGACGCGCACGCCCATTGCGGTTTCTGTTAAGCACAAATGTACGTCAGTTCACAATCAGCACAAGTTAGTATTGACTTACCGGTAATGATGTCTAGCGCAGCCAAGCCTATTAACGGATAAATGTCCACAATGCCGCCATGTTCGCTGCACGCATGCGCACGCAATTTGTCCACCAAGACGACGCTCTGCCGATCGAAGACTTCAACGAACGATTGCTCCAAAATGCGAAAGTGAAATGTTGGCGTTATGATTTTACGCATCGATTGCCATGGCGTGCCGTAGCTCAGCAAGAGCCCATTGCCTAGCCACGAGCGTAGCATATTGTAAAGTATATTCTTACGCACATGTTGTTGACTGCTCAGCAACGCGTCAACGTAACATGACTCCGCCGTAACAACAACAACAACGCCCAGATCTTTTGTATAAAAACTTTTGCCATAACGCGACACAAACTCTTTGAACTTTAGATGCAAATCTGTGTTGTCAGAACGTTTTGTGTTAAGATATAAAGCTACAAAATGTACATAGCGCACTTACTGTCTGGCTTGAATGAACTCAACTTCAATAATCCGCCAATGAACGGCCATCGTGTAATGTTGGGCACACCGCTTTGCTCCAATATTAAAACACGGCGATCATTTTTACTGTGTCCGTATCCGCTGGTGTGCAACCAGGCCAACAGCACCAGCACAGTCAGCAAGGCCAAAAGTATCAACAAAAGCGCCATTTTTCACAACGTCTTCTTTTGGCGAGCGAATTACAAAACTGTAAATATTGTTTAGGTTAAAAGTGTCTTTTGCAGCTTAGCACACGCAACACAAACAACACCAAGCTAATCAATCGACTAAACTTAGTGGCAGTTTTATGTTTAATTAAGATTAGCGTTATTTAGTTCTGATGCTATCGGAAAAATGTACTTTGTTCTTTTGCTCGTATACTCGCAAAGGCGTAACGGTTTAAGTCAGTTACAAAAAAAATTATAAAAACAAATTAATATCACGAGCAACTGTTCTTTTGTTTTGTATATATACATGTGTATATGTATTTATGCAATTGCAATCTTAAGCTAATCTAAATGTGCAATCAACAAAGTTGCTAATCGCCAATACAAAGTGCTATTAAAACGCTAAACGCGTCTTTGTTCAGTAACGGTTTTGTGTAGAATCTAATTGGCTGGACTTCTGCTTACGGTACTTTTGAACCAAGCATGGATAACTTGCAAATTTTGTTCTTTTACATGTGCTTTGCTTAAAATGATTGATTTTTAGGTCAGTGAATGCAATAAATGAATGAACATTGAATTGCTGTATGCAGCGTGTAACTTTATGTTACAAAGACGTACAAATTACAAATCAAGTTAATGCCAGTTGCTTTAATGAGGTTGAGTAAAAGCAATGAAATAAATGATATATGTCTACATAGTTGTATGTTACATTTGAAGGCACACAACACATACGGCAATCTAGCGTACAATGTATATTACTAGAACTTATGACACTCTACTAAATTCTAATATGAAAATTACTGTTTTTGAGCTCTGCCAGACATATAGAAGCATACGCACGCACGTGCAGCACGATCGTCTGTAACTGCGTCGATTGTTTATATGTATGTATGTATGATAGTACTACATACGATTCAAAATTTAAGTCTATTAATAGTATTTTCACATACCTTTAGCCATATGACTTATTTTTTTATTATAAATAAAATATTTTAACAATTACGAGCCATTAAATGTTTCAAACCGTAATAAAATAAAAACCGATAGTAAATAATACAATAACAATAATAACGCGAGTACGTAATAAAAAAATACATGTAAAATAAAAAAAAAACTAACAACAAATCCGCGAGAACGCCGACGAAAGCATGCACACAACACACAAATGTAACAAACAAAATATTTAAGAATCGTATTTTTGCTCCCAAAAGCTTTTGTAGCAGCAAAGCTTTTTGCTTTTCTTGCCAAAACAACGACGAATCAATCAAGCAAAAACAAACCCTCAATGCATTTCGTGCCAACCTAACTGCATGCATGCCTTTGTATATGTATGTATGTGTAAATATGGGTGTGTGTATTCAGTTGCTAACTATTCTTATGCCGTTTCGTATACTCTCTGCCGTAAGCCCATATGCATGCCATTTGCCGAACGCAGTACGATGTTCATCATTGGTTGTATTGGTGGACCCAAAGGGAGCAGCTCGTAGTGACGCAGTAGCGTGCTAATCGTTTCCTTCATCTCGAGCATTGCGAACTTTTGACCAATGCAATTACGCGGTCCCGCCGAAAACGGTATGTATGCAAATGGATTAATGACATGTTCTTTGGTGAGAAAGCGTTCAGGCTTAAATACATTTGGCTCAGGAAAATAATCGGGATCACGTAACAAGACATAAATGCCAACGGTAAAATTTGCGCCAGCCGGTATGCGTTTGCCGCCTACAAAGAGAGAGATTCATTGTCACTGTCAGACAATGTGGTGCCACAAAATGACTTACGTATTTCAACATCCTCTTGAAAATTGCGACCAATCAACGGTACCGGCGGATGTAAACGTAATGATTCCTTGATGACACAATCCATATACTTAAGTGAATTTAGTTGCTCAAAGCTCGCCTGATAGGTTCTACAATCACCGAACACTACACGTAACTCCGTAAAAAGTTTCGCCTGGACTGCTGGATGACGTGAGATCTCGTACAGGCAAAAGGCTATGCCGCTTGTTGTGGTATCGTGACCTTCAAACATGAACGTATCGACCTCTTCGCGTATATCGGCATTACTCAGACCAATGCCATTGGCATCGGTCGCCTGCAACAAGACATCGAGCAATGCCATTCGTTTGCGTTCGCCCGAAATTGTGCACTCTTCAGACTCTTCGCTCGTTGTCTTCGAATTCGATTTCGGACTCGAATTTGACTTTGACGTGCACTTTTGCAAGGCGCTGCGTCGTTGTTCGATAATACGTTCGGTGAATTCATGCATCAATTTGATGCTCTCGTCCTGACGGCGCGCCACGTCCGGTTTGAGCAGACGAAAGAGCCAGCCTGTGCGTTGCCAGATTTTAATAAAACGCTCCGACATAATGTTTGTAACGCTGCATGGCGAAAACATGAAAAATATGGAACATAGAATTGTACAATTTTATTCGTCGTGACTCACGTGGTCACCGCTTGCACGTAGGGAAACTGTGGATTCATTTGTGCATTGATTTTCGTGCCCATTGCCGTCTCAGCAATAATGTCCAAAGCGGCCAGGCAGACAAATGGATAAATATTAAATGCTGTCTTGCCATCAGCATATTTGGACAATTGCGACGCCATTATTTGGCTCTGCTGATGAAATATATCGGTAAACTCTTGCAGTATCTTAAAGTGAAACGTTGGCGTTATGATCTTTCGACGCGTATGCCACTTGTTGCCCGTACTCATCAGCAAGCCAGTGCCCAGCCAGCAGTGCAACAACTCATACAGATTATTCTTTGTAATGTGCTGCGAACTGCTCAGTATGACTTCAATATCGCGCGGATCAACAGAGAACACAGCCAACTGACGCAAAAGCCATACACGATAAATCGGGCCATATTTTTTACGTATACCGACAATAAAATCCATAACCTCTATAAAGTCCAAATAAATAAATAATAATTGCATGTACATATATCATTTTTGGCATAAAACATCATTAGCGTCATTTACTTACTTTCCGGCGTCTGGCCGCGATACAATAGCATATTACCCAACAGCGGCAGCGCCTTCGGTCCAGGCATGTAACTGATCATGTCGATTTGACGCTTTCGCGACAAATAGTCCCACAGCAGGAGCAGCGTTACAGCGCCCACCAACAACTCAAGCCACATTTCGATGCGTTGATGCGTCGACGCGTTATACGTGTGCAACAAACGAAAGCTATTTCTTTTTTGCTGTTTTTTTTCGTAAAACAAAATAGGCTTGCTCAGATTTGTGCTGCCTTAGCTTCTGCTCTGCAAGAGTCCCGAAATTCAAATAAAACGGATTTCGTTTTTGCATTTGTTTTTATACTTGAAACAGAAGTGAGCCAAAAGCGTCGTCTTTGACGCAAAAGTGTCGACGCAGACGCGAAGGGAAGAGAGGACAAAATTGACCCCCACAGGTAGAAAACTACCTAGGATTGGAGGAACGGGAAAATCGGCCAGGGCACGCATCGCGATATGCGACAAGTCAATTTTGCTTTTGCGTGTCATTCCGTGTCAGCGTGTCATGACACATTCCTCTCTGAGCGGATCATACTCTCTCTGGCACCGATACTCTCCCAAAACAAGTGTGTAAGAAAGAGCGCAAGCTGGTTTTGCATGCGATAGCGTTGAATGTCGTTAATTGCGATAAGAAACATTACTGAAATAAATATTTCTATTTTATGTACATTTTCGTTTTTGTTATTTAATTAAGATTCTTTTCGTTACTGATTTAATAATGGAAATTCTGTTAATAATTAATTTTTCAAAAATCTGTATTGTATTGAAGGTCATTCATGTGTAGGTTACTCATACTCACAGCTGCGTACAAATTAAGCGCATACAAAGATAATGTCTAATGCTTATAAAGTTTAAATTGAATAATAAAACACAAAAATTTCAAAAAAAAAAAAGATACGCGCTTATCGTAAGTTGTTAAAGTGTCGTAGCAAATAACAAATTGTTAACAATCTTTTCTGATTCTGATCAGAGAATCGTTAGCAACATTTTACTTTTTGTTCTTATTTTTGCACTTTGTTCGATCAATCGCATTTTCTACAAACACTTTGTACTATCAAATTATCTCAGTCATTTAGCTACCTGTTTGACTTGTTTGAATTGACATTGTGTTTGTGATTTACATGCACGGTTTTTAATTCATATAAATGTATTATAAATTAAAAGAAGCTCGATTTTATTTATTATAACAACTTGAATGCGATTGGTCATGCACTTGGCGCCGCAATGTATGCTATACAAATTTCAATTGTTAAATTAATGATGGATGACGTCGTTCGTCGTTGAGTGCATCAGAGCTGTGCAGAAATATATGAAACCGCTGTGACGCATCTTTTAAACCATATTTAAAGATATGTATCTTAAATACAAAACAACATCTAACGTCATTTGTGGTTGCGGTTGCTACATTAAGGCAACGTTGTCCTCGACGAATCATTATTATGCAGTCTGCTTTCATATATAAAGAGCTCAATAGCTTATTTGAGACATCAATCAACAGCGACCGTAACAGCAAACGGATTAAAGCGACCCCGGTGACAAAAAAGGACACACGTGTAATTATTAGCTGCGAGAAAGAGAAGCAAGAAGTATAAGAAGAAAAAGCGAACATAATGTTTGCTACGCTTTGTTTTGGTTTTCTGGCATTCGTTTTGTTGCTCCTTCTGTGTGACTTTCTGAACACGCGACATCGCAAGAAAGTGCTAAGCAAGTCAAAGATCGATGGTCTGCCGGCGCTGCCGGTGTTAGGGAACATACTGCAAATGCGTGGTCGAACAGCGGAGAGTGAGTTGTTATTATTGTTGTTTGTTACAACAAACTAATTGTATATTTGGTTAATTGTGGCATTCATAACAGATATATTCGCTTACATGCACAAGCGTGTGCGTGAGCATAAGACATATCGTACGTGGGTGTTTCATCAGCTTGTCATCACAACGGCCGATCCCAACGACTTGGCTGCGCTGCTCTCCAGTCAGACGCACATCACTAAGAATAATGCTTATGACATGTTATCGCATTGGCTGGGCGACGGTTTGCTGATGAGCACAGGCAAAAAATGGCATACACGTCGGAAGATCATAACGCCGACATTCCATTTCAAGATACTCGAAGAATTTGTCGATATTTTCGATCAGCAGAGCACAATAATGATTGAGCGTCTGGCGACAGCGGCCGATGGCAAGCAGATTGTGGACATTTTTCCTGTCATTTGTCTGATGGCGCTCGATGTGATTGCCGAAACAGCGATGGGTGTCCGTGTGAATGCGCAAATTAATCCCAACTTCGGTTATGTCAAAGCAGTCAAGAAGTAAGTCACATGTGCGCTCTCTGTTGCACTCACTTATGTGTTCAGAAAAACTGTTCAACAATGATTAGGCTTATGTTATATAGCTTCATGTGCGATATACGGCAGTCGAGCGTTTAGAGTTTGCGCGAATGCTGTATTTGACCTGTGATGCTTTGTAACATAAGTGTCATAAATATTGAAATTAATACGCACTTGTCTACAGTGTCACGGAATTGATTGCGGCACGTTTGCGTCGACCGGCATGGCGCTTCGATTGGCTCTTCCGTCTGCTCGCACCGACGCAATACAACTATCTGCAAACGAACATCGAAGTCATGAAAACGTTCACAAATAATGTTATACAACAGCGACGCACAGCGTTGCAGGCCAAGTTGAAGACCAAAGCGGGCAAGGACAGCGACTGGGACATGGATTTGGGCGAAAAGAAACGACAAGCGTTGCTCGATGTTCTGCTCCAGTCAAACATTGACGGCAAGCCGTTGAGCAATGCGGATATACGCGAAGAGGTTGAAACTTTCATGTTCGAGGGACACGATACGACAACGAGCGGCATCTCATTTGCATTGTATTTGATCTCGCGTCATCCGGACGTGCAGCGTAAATTATATGGCGAGATTGTCGACGTGCTGGGCACCGATGTCGAACAACCGGCGTCATTGCATCAATTAATGAATCTCAAGTATATGGAGTGCGTGATAAAGGAATCGTTGCGTCTCTTTCCGCCCGTGCCAGCAATCGGTCGTTATTTCAGGAATGATGCCGAATTAAGTAAGTACCAAAGAACATTTTATTTCTGTTTTGTACTAACGAACGATCATCTTAGATAACAAAATCATACCCGCCAATACACACGTCTTTATGCCGCTCTTCATTGTGATGCGGGATCCGGATATCTTTGATGAGCCGGATAGCTTTATGCCGTCACGTTTTATGGGCGAGAATGCACGGAAAATCAATCCTTTTGCTTATGTACCATTCTCGGCGGGTCCGCGCAACTGTATTGGCCAGAAATTCGCGATACTCGAAATGAAGAGCGCGATCAGCAAAGTGCTGCGACACTATGAGTTGCTGCCCGCGGGCCCTGAGATTGTACTCACGCTCAGTGTGATTCTTCGCTCTGCCAATGGTGTTAATTTAGCTCTTAAGCCAAGAAATAAATAAAAATGTTAATTTTATTTTAATAAAATTTTACAAAATATTTTTAATTATGTTAAACTGTCATGGGTTCAACTTGGTTGGTTGGGCAACGGCTGTTCCTGTAACGAGACAGGCCAACTGATTTAAATGCATGTGTTTTACCGTTATCTCTTTGACAAAGAGTGGTCTTGTCAGCTGAATTTGCATGCTTCAAACAATCTCTGCCAACAGTTCCTAAAAACGATATCGATTATACTTTCGTTAAATCGTCCTATCGATTGACGAACAAATCGTATTTTTTCTATTACAATACCGATATACCCATTTGAGTTGAGTGTAGCGTGCAAAAAGGGGCTTGTCGCTGTCTATGGTTTGTAATTATATTTTTCCAGTGTCTAGCCAAGAATTAAACGATGTGTTCACTAAACTTTTTTCTTGATTGTTTTTCATTTGATTCTGTATTGTGATGAAAGATCTGATCCATATATATTGAGGCCATAATTTAAAGGTCGATACAGTAAATGTGAGTTAATGATCACCAAGCCGTGATCCATATGGCAATATGCAATCTTTCCCAGCATCAAGTACTTCTACGATATAACAAGCCACACGACACATACAGCAGGTTAATATACAAGCTTTCAACGTTGTATTATCGTATGTGTCATGCAGCGCCAAGACAAAAAACTATGCTCTTTGGATTTGATAATTCGAAATTCTCACACTCTCGACGAACTGTGAATGAATGAAATAACGAATAGAACGCGTAATTTTAATTCGCGCAATCTCATCATTATCGTCGTATTCAATTTTAAGTTCGTTTATTAAATCGCTGTGTAAAACAAGTTTCCGCTCACGGTGACATGCAACAAAAATGAACAACAATTGGTTAATCATGATGACGAAACGCTTTATTTTAAATATCGACAAAAGTACTTTGGTATACTGGTAAAACTGCTAACTCAGCATGATTGCGCTAATATAATTGCTATTATTATAAGTTTTGTTTGTCTGATCCTTATGACAATAAGGATAAAAGGTAGGATACAAATTAATTAAATAGAGAGCAATAAATTTACTTTGCGAACAAATTAAGTAAGATGTAAAAAGATGTAAGGTGACAGTTAGAATGAGTGCGAAAGAGAAAACATGTGACAATAAATCAAATAAACCGTTAAAAGCAACACATATAGAAAAAGGATAAAACAATATTATTGGAAGAGATTTTAGAGAACCTACGAGAATTATGAGCAACACATTGTATATGTACTGATAAGAGTGAAAACATTGTATCTACAATGAAACGTTCTAGTGCATCTTTATCAAATAGTTTTACTGATAATAATTGCCCACAAAGTCAAGGAGAAACGATAACGCGACGGCAGACGCCACCTTGCGATTAATGGCTCGTGCCCGTTGGAACGAACGAACGGTACTTTCAGACCGTACACAAAACCGACATACAAAAACAGCCACGATCACAGTTGGCCCAAAACATTTGTGCTTGCGGTTTGAAATTTACGTTTCAAACGCCAACAACAAATTAGCAAATAATTCTTATTAGTTTTTTGGTTATACTTATTATTGTTGTTGTTGTTGTAGTAAATAAAGTTTAGCGCAAAATGTTGCTCGAGTTGATTATTTTGATTGTCACAATGTTAGTCGTGTGGGATTATGTGACCACACATCGGATTAGGAAAGTATTACGAGATCAAGGCTTTAAGGGGCCAACGTCATTACCGGTATTGGGCAGTGCACTGATATTGATCGGTGAAGGACCGGAAAGTACGAAGATAATACACACTTACTATTAAATACTCGAACACATTGTTGTTATATTCAAGCATTATCACGCTGTCTCACATAACGCTATCTCGCTCACATTGATAATTTCAGCCGTTTTCGATTTGCAACAACGTCTGATCAACAAATATGGCAAGACAATGCGTATGTCAATACTACAGGATACGGCAATTATGACTGCCGATATGAAGATGATGGAGGCGATCTATAGCAGTCAACAGATTATAACAAAGAATCGTTTATACGATTTACTACACAGTTGGCTGGGCGGTGGTCTACTGCTGAGCACCGGCAAAAAGTGGTTTACACGTCGTAGGATTATAACGCCGACATTTCACTTTAAGATACTCGAACAATTTGTTGAAGTTTTCGATCAGCAAAGTGCCACCATGGCCAAACTTTTATATGCGCGCGCCGATGGCAAAACCGCTTTTAACATGTTTCCGGTGGCCTGCCTGGCGGCACTGGACATTATAGCTGAAACTGCAATGGGCGTCAAAATTAATGCACAAAATAATCCAGATTTTCCATACGTTCAATCAGTTAAAACGTAAGTAACTTACTAACTAACATATACAAATACAAATGTATGTAACACATGAATCTTAATTGTTTGCTTAAAAATAATAGTGTCTCCGGTCTGACGGCCGAACGTTTAATGAACCCATTGGATCGCTTTGATACATGGATGCGTTTCACGTCACCGCTTAAATATCGCACACTTATGAACAATATAAAAGCGATGCATGATTTCACTGATACCGTAATTGAGGAAAGACGTGCAACATTGGAGAAGTCAATTGCCGATGGCACATATAAGCCGCCGGGCACAGACGATGACAATGAACTGGGCACTAAAAAGCGCATGGCATTGCTTGACGTTCTACTGCAAGCGACGGTTGATGGCAATCCGCTTAGCAATGCAGATATACGTGAAGAGGTGGACACATTTATGTTCGAGGGACACGATACGACCACAAGTGGCATATCCTATGCTTTGTACCTAATTGCACGTCATCCGCTGGTGCAGCAACGCGTATTCGAAGAGATACGTGAGGTGATCGGTGATGATAAGGAAAAACCAGTCACAATGCGTGATTTGGGTGAGCTCAAATATTTGGATTGCGTCATTAAAGAGGCTTTGCGCTTATTTCCGCCAGTGCCTATAATCGGACGCAGTGCTCAAGAAGATGTTATCCTCGGTACGCATAATGCTTTCCACCAACTTTCCTTTTGTTTAAAAATGTTTTTCATTTTTTCCCCCACATAGATGGCAAACTGATACCAGCGAAAACGAATATTATTGTGCTGACTTATAATGCCATGCGGGATCCTGATTACTTTCCCGAACCGGAGCTATTTAAGCCAGAACGATTTGGTCCGAATGCCGATGCAAAAGTTAATGCTTTCACTTATACGCCGTTTAGCGCCGGTCCACGCAACTGTATTGGCCAGAAATTTGCCATACTCGAGATGAAGAGCACAATTAGCAAAATGATACGACACTTTGAGCTGCTGCCGCTTGGCCCGGACGTTAAGCCGCTGATGAGTTTGATTCTACGCTCGACGACCGGCATCCATTTGGGCATTAAGCCGCGTGTCTACTAGTCAGCTCAATGTGACGAGCCACATTCTATGTATAAATGTATATATGTATGCTCCCTGTTGTTATTGTTTAAATGTGTGAATAAATAAATTAAATGTGTGTCAACAAACTTGTGCTTGTAAGAAAAACACCGTGTTTACGTCTTGCGTAAGCTATTGATTATTGCTAAGAATTTTACACTGTTAATAACAAAAAAAAAAAATAATAGTTACAATAACCTTTGTGAGGTGACATTCAAAACTGCTCATTGCATATGCATGTAGTCATTGCCATTAGTCTAGTCCCAAAGATAAACTGGGCCGGGTGTGGGCAACTTGCCTGATGTTTTCGATGCAGCAGGCTTAGCGCCACCAGCAGTCACTTCAGGCGCTGCTTTTGCTTGTAAAAGTTTTTGTTGGACCAAGTCAATGGGTGGCAAAACCTCGCGACGTGCATCACGCAAGACATAGTAGTTGGCGGACAACAAATGCGATGGTCCGTCTGGTATCTCCGGTTGTGGCTGTGTACGATCGGCTATGCCATCTTCGAAACGTAGGGCGACTGTGTGTTCGCGCTGAAAATCAAGACAGTACAATTAATGAATGGAATACAATTTGCAACAATAAACAAAAACACTTTTACTAACGACAAATGGCTTACATAACGTTAGATTAGCGGGTTTCTTTTCTACCCAAATGTAATACTTACACCTAGTAAAAAGGCCCGTACACGTTGCAAAAGAGGCGCAATATCACGTCGTGCTGCCATTTGTGTGAGTCAGTCAAAGTTTTAGAGCGACAAATTATTTTAAAAAAATGTTACACCAATCACAAATAATTTTAACACTCCCATATGTTTGATAGTGCTGCCACTTGTGTTGTTTTTCATAAGATCGTAGCCACGGTTGGTAATTGTGTTATCGTTTTTAACAGTTGTTAGGTTTGCTTATTTGATAACAAGCCATTGAATAACAATTTAAGTGAACAAATGAAAAAGATAAAAATATAGTTATTTTATTGATTTTTAAGTACATATCATATTTCAAAATTAAATTAGAGTGGCAATCAAATCTATAACACCGTAGCCCTGACTAAAATCAACCTTGATTGTGAATATCTGATATGGTAGCCCTAGTAAAATCAACTGCACATGGTTTTTCTATTGTTTACAAGTTGCTAACGAACGTGATATTTATTGACAATGGGCGGCAAGGGCAAAGCTATAAACAAAAAACGCAAATTTGTTGGCAAACGAGAAGATGATCCAGAATTCGATTTGGAAAAGAAACATTTGAAGACAACACACATAAATGCACACGAGAAACGTTTGATTATCGTGTTAGAAGGCGCCCAACTTGAGACAGTGAAGGCAAGTCAATATTTATTACTAAAAAAAGCACAAAAATTTAAACAAATATATCACACAGATGCGCGATTCATTTGAGCTTCTCAACTGTGATGATCACGCAGGTATTATGCGTAAGAACAACCGAGATCCAGGCTCCTGCCGCCCGGATATTGCACACCAGTGTCTTCTCATGCTGTTTGACTCGCCGCTGAATCGTGCCGGCCTCTTACAGGTTTATCTACGTACTGAACGCAATGTGCTGATAGAAATAAATCCACAGACACGCATACCGCGTACCTTTAAGCGCTTTGCCGGTCTTATGGTCCAGTTGCTGCATCGCTTCTCGGTACGTGCCAACGACACATCGGCCAAACTAATGAAGGTCATTAAAAATCCGCTAACAGATCATTTGCCTGTCGGTTGCAAGAAATACGCTTTATCATTCTCTGGCAAATTGGTCACGAATTGTCGTGATCTGGTGCCACAGCCACAGCCGAAGACTAGTGACACAAATGAAAAAGCAAACGCAACTAGTTTTACAAATAATGGCAATGCCGGCAGTACAATTGACAGCGACGATGAACCTGTTGTAATTGTAATTGGTGCCTTTGCGCACGGTGTCGTTAAGGCTGATTACGTCGAGGGACTTTTCTCAATCAGTAATTATCCTCTTTCGGCAGCCATTGCCTGCACCAAACTGTGCAGTGCATTTGAGGAAGTGTGGGGCGTTGTATAGTTTAAATAAAAGCAATTTTGTTTCATAATTTTTTTTCTTCCTTGAATTCTTTTTCGCTCTAGTAGTATGAGTAATGGATTTGGATTTTGAGTTTGTTAGATCTTTGAGGTTATGTGTACGAATAAAATGATTTGATTTTTCACCAATTGTCACACATCATTTACATGTCATTTATTATTTTCCACTTAATTACATTTACGTTATAAATTTTTTTTCTTTTTCACAAACTTTAAACCTTTAGTACTATGCACTTTGTAAAAAAATAAGCACAATTTATGCAAGTATTTCTATATAAGTATATATATAATTAAATCGGTCCGCTGTCTGTACTATCTGTTAGTGTACTAGTAGCCGGATAACAGTTAAATGAATTGCAGTTAACCCCACATTAGTAGTTGAGTGCATCGTAACGGTCGTTTACGGACTAAGCCTTGCCGGCTGGTTTTTTTGCGTCGGCGGCCTTCTTCTCAGCTTCTCGCTTGGCAGCCGCTTCCTCACGCTGTTGCCGTATTAGCGCTAGACGTGCCAAATCCGACTTCGCCTCCGTTGTCTTGCCGGCCGCATGCAGTTTTTCGTAACGTTGGCGCGCCTTTTGTTTCTCGATTTGCTCACGTTCGCGCCTTGTCAATTCTGGCTTATTTGGTTTCTCCTCAATTGACAGATGAGTTACCTTTTGTGTAGTCTTTTTGATAACACGATTCGGATTTTCGATTTCGATTAACGAGGCGACGCCCTTTTTGGAGCCACGAGCTTCAGCGTCCGAGTCATCGTCATCATCTTCATCTGAATCTTCTTCACTGCTGCTCAAATTTGCTGCTTTACTTTTTTTTTGCTGGCTTTGTTTGCTAGATACCGATGATTTATTGCTGGTAGCTCCCTTACTACCACTAGCACCGCCGTTCGCTCCACTCTCGTCATTACTTTCACCTGAACCAGTTTCCTCGCTATCATCAGACTCCTGTTCGAGCTCCTCGGGTGCCGTAAAATGACGGCTGCGGCCCTTATGGTTAACGTACTTTCCTCGTGGCATGATTGGTTGCTGTGTTCAAATGTCGTCGTTGTCGTTGCTTGTCTGGTTTTGCTTTAATTTGGTGTTCGTTTGCTTTTAGCGTTCTCTCTTGCTCTCTTTTCGTATTTAATTCGTTTGCTTTTTCTCTTTTATTTTCTTATTTGCGTGCTACTTATTTTTTTTGTACCACTGCGAATTTTGGTTCGTTTGTTTTTTTTTTTTTATGTAAATTAAGCCGGTACTGATTAATCGGTACTGATTTTTTATTTAATAGATTTTTGCCGAAACTTTAATAAATTTAATAGATATAGAATAATTAAAAAAATACGAAATTGACGAATAAATAAATCAGTGTTGATAAGTGTGTTGATTTCGGCTAATAACCAGACGATTGCCTGATGATTTTCCAGTCTTGATCAACTCCAAAACTTGATAACGAAATCAAAAATTGAATAATAGTAATTGTTAATAAAGCTGTTTTTGTTTTAATTTATAAAACAGAAGTTAGAGTCAGTTGCTAAAATCAAATAATTTCGAATCGTTTTATTACTCTTGCGCCATCATCAATAGATAGCGCCAAGATACTGTACATATTCTCGATAGCTATCTCACTCACACGACATTAAAAAAGTGTACGATTTTTCAAAGTTGATACTCCCTCAGTTTACCAAATTGTGTCTTACAGCACTAACTGTACACGTTTTTGCCGCATTTCATCATTTATTTGCACCACCTAAGCTAAAAGTTCACAAAGCCAAGCTCAAAATGGCTCTAACGTCGCGTTTTTATAACGAAAGATATCCTGAAATAGATGATGTCGTCATGGTTAATGTGCTTTCAATCGCCGAAATGGGCGCTTACGTGCATCTATTGGAGTACAACAACATCGAGGGTATGATTTTGCTCTCTGAGTTGTCGCGTCGTCGCATACGTTCCATTAACAAATTGATACGAGTGGGCAAAACAGAACCGGTCGTTGTCATACGTGTTGACAAGGAGAAGGGTTACATAGATCTGTCCAAGCGTCGTGTCTCACCGGAAGATGTGGAAAAGTGCACGGAACGCTTTGCCAAAGCAAAAGCCATTAACTCGCTGCTACGTCATGTTGCTGATTTGCTCGGCTATGATTCAAGTGAAAAACTGGAGGAATTGTATCAGAAAACTGCATGGCATTTTGAGCGGAAATACAATAGCAAAACCGTGGCATATGACATTTTCAAGCAGTCGGTAACCGATCCCTCGGTTTTGGACGAATGTGATCTTGATGATCATACAAAAGAAGTGCTGCTGAGCAACATTAAACGTAAATTAGTCTCACCGACTGTCAAGATACGCGCAGATATCGAATGTTCCTGCTATGGCTACGAAGGTATTGATGCCGTTAAGGCCGCGCTTACTAAAGGCCTAGAATTGACTACTGAAGAGCTGCCCATACGCATTAATTTGATTGCGCCACCACTGTTAGTTACATGCAATTGAAGAAACTAACAATTAATAATAATATTTGATATTTTTACTCTTTGACAGGTATGTCATGACGACGACAACAACGAAAAAGGCCGAAGGGCTTAAGGCACTCGAGGTTGCTATCGAAAGTATACGTGCAAAAATCCAGGAATACGAAGGCGATTTCAAAGTGATTATGGCACCCAAATTGGTGACAGCTATCGATGAAGCTGATTTGGCACGACGACTTGAACGTGCCGAAGCTGAAAATGCTGAGGTCGGCGGCGATGATGATGAGGATGAGGCTGGCGATCAAGAAGGCATGCAATTCAATCCAGAAAAAGAATTCAATGATCATGTCGCACGGGGTAGTTCCGGCGAAGAAGATGATTGAATCTGACAGTAAAAATGTGTAGCAGTAGTCAAGGCGTTGGTGGTGTACACACTTGCTGCGGTGTATACATAATGCTGCACGCTCAGATCTGTGCAAAACAATGAACTTGCACCACAAAAAGTAGAAGAAAATGTCTAAGGAGTATGAGCATTATTACATATATTTTATATCAACAAAAACAAAACAAAGAACTTCAAGCAAAACAACACACACGCTAGTGTTGTATAAATATATATTTTTTTCTTTAACCATAGAAAAATTAATTTATCAAAAAACAAAAAAAAAACGAAAAAATTGTGTTCTAAGCGTTTCTGTTGAAGTTAATTTTTTTTAATTGGCATTACATTATTAAAAGTTTGTAATTTTGTATGAATAAAATAAATAATGTAAAGGAACAACAAATAATTTAATAGCTCAACAATTGGCCAACAAATATACACTTTGGAGTTTTTTAATTATCCCTAAAATAGTATAAGAAAATGCAATGTTTATTTTCCAGTCAAAATTCGTTTATTCACATTTCACTTAACAAGTCTAAAATTCAATAAACCATTTCTTTTTGTTTTTTTTTTAACATAATCATCTGCAAGTGCATACCTTAATAACCATAATTTGGGCCCGAAACCGCTTACATCATGCCTATGCAACTTTACTAATCAATCAATTAATCAATCCTATGCACTTTAGTTTAATAAACAATCAATCGAAGCTACTTAAGTAAATAATCATTACAAAAAAGTGAGAATTTGTTTTTTTTTTAACTTGCAATACTTTGAACTTACGACTAATTAATTTTTTTTTATGTAAATGTAAAAATTGATAAAAAAATATTTCTCTATTTTGTTTTCAAACAAAAAAAAAAAATAAACAATGGAAAAACAAAAAAGCATATATGAAAATTAGTAAGAGTTTGTATCAAAGTGTTCTAAATCATATTATGGTATAAAATATAATTGCAATGCATTGCACTGCACCCCGAACCTCTGCCAAACAATCCAGCTTAGTTATCCGAACTGCAGCATTTCGTGTACAGTTGTTTGGCGCTGTTTACACAGTTCGCTGCGCCGGCAAGTGCATGAAAATCACGCATTTTGTGTTGTTTCTTTTTTTTTCGATTTCGTGATCTTTCGTTCTCTTTGCTGTTTGCTGTGCACTCCCTTCGTTTAACGATTAATGAGTAAGTGAGAGTGGCTTCTGTGTTCTTCTTGTACATGATGACGAAATAATATTTTGTTAATATTGTCGTTGTTGTTATTTTTGTTACTTTGTTTGTTTGTGTGATCTTTTGATGTTTTATGCTGATAAAGTACATGTATTAAGGGTATTTTGTATAAGATCAACTGCTAACTTGTTTTTGTTATATTTTTCGTGCTGCGAGAGATCGCGCAGCTTAAATCGAAGCCGCTAGTAGTTTATACGCGTTTATACAATATAATTATGTATATATATTTATTATATGTAAAATGCGCCTGAGGTAGTTTCATGGGTGGTCGTTCGAAGTTCAATATTATCTTCTTATTGTTGTTGTTGATTGAGTTTTTGGTTGTTGTTTCGTGTTGTTGTTGTTGTTATTGTTGTTGTTATTATTATTGTTGTTGTTGCTTTGAAGACCTTTTTATGGTGGTGCGCTCGCTCGCCATTTTTATTATTGGCATGCATACTTATAAATATTGTTAACATCGAAATCGTCACATTGCCGCATATTTTTGGCCCGTAGAAATTCGGCCGTTTTCTTCTTCTTTTCGGTGCATTGTTGCGTCCCTGGCATATGTTGCGCGACGACGGCGTTTTTTTATTGTTATTGAATATTTTAATTGTTTATTTTTTTAATTTGTAAACAGTTTTTCGTCTTGTTAAATTTATCACCAGGTAATTGTACCAAAACACAATAAATTGTCACCAAAATCAGCCAGTGATTACGATGTTGCGCCACCGACGCCCTCTTCTCCTCATTTTACTACTCTTACTACAACTACACCTCCGACGCATGCGCGCCCACCTACACAACACTCAAAATTTAAGCGATTTTGCTATCAAGGCCGCGGTCGCTTGTGTTTTATTGCCATTTGAACGGCGTAATTCGACAATGACATCGTCACGCTTATAGCCCAAACGTACAAGTTCCTGCACATCCGTTTCGTTAAATCTTTCGCCCGAATTCAATGAACCCGATACGGCACGTTTTGATGTCGAGGCGCCGCCCGGATCACGTTTACTCTGTTCAATTGCCTTTTGTATCTCTTTGGCTTCGGCCTCCTCAGCGGAATGACCAAGCACACGCATCTCCTCATCCGAGTTGCCAGTGAGTCGCGCACACGTAGGCAATTCATTTTCGGGCAAGAATGGCGTTTCCGTGCCGGTTGTGCCAATGCTCAACACATTGCGTTGCAGATCAATAAGACACTGTAGACAGACATTTGTTGTAGTTGCATTAACGCACAAAGTAACAAATTAAAAGGCACGCGCAAAGTTTACCTGATGACGCTTCAGCATATCCAAGCCGAGCAACATGTCCATCGGCTGATTCTCGAGCACCGAGAAACTCGACGTCAGATGATCATTCTCTATTTGCAATTGCACCATATGTATGCGGCCGATGATGCGCTGTGTGCCCACGCCCTTAGCGATGCCATTCCATCTGTAAGTAAACTCATTGCTTAGCCACAAACACTTGTACACTTATGTATATAAAACAAACACTTACCGCGTGTCTATTAAACGATTGACATGGCAGCGTTCAGCGCACTCGGCACTCATGATTGTCGTCTGTGCGCCGGAATCGACGAAGGCCTTCACGGGCACGCCATTAACGCGACAGTTGATGTAACTAAGAGCAACGAAAACAATAGAGAAAATTATGTTAAATTAAAGTTTTACAAATCTCTATATATATAATGGCCGGAAATTCAATGGTTTGACAGTCAATGCAACAAATCAAATCAATTAAACGGACGGTTGTTTTGTTTGAACGTTGGTCAGGACAGTCAACTGACTAGCAACTCACAGCATTGTGACCATGCCAAATATTTCGGGATTATATTCAATGGCAGCGGCCATATTATCCTGTATATTCTTCTGTTTGATTTCCTCGGCAATGAGCCGCTGTGTCTCCGCATCAAAGGGATCGGCAAACATGCGTATCCGTTGCTCATTCCGTTGCTTACGTAATGTGATTTGTTCGCGTAAAACGCGTGTAAACGTTTCCAAACTGCCCGAATCCAATGCCTCCGCCAGCTCTGTATTATATTGACGCAGCAGCGCCAATGTCTCTGGATTGGCCAACAGCATGTTTCGCACCTGTGCGGGATCATCATCAAAATTGACATTAAACTCGTCCGTGGGTGGAAAATTCAAGAAATTATCATTCGAACTATTTGGACTCGTGCGCGGCACAGATATATTGCTAAAGTCCAATTGGCTGATGGAAGATGAGCCTGCAAAAGAGAACATATAAAAAGTCAACGTAAGTCAATGCGTTTCTTTTTTGCATATTTGTATGTAAAAAATGGTTTTAAATAAATTTTATGTCGGTCAACTCCTACGATGGTTTTTTGTGAGTTGCGTGCTTTGCGGCCCACATGCGATTTTTACATTTGTCTTTTTTATTATAATTTATAAATATTAAAAAAGTGTGTAATTGTTATTTTTAAATGAAATTAAATGAACAACGCATACAAAACAATGATGAGTCAAATAAGAAATCAAGCAGCTGCGTTCAATATGTGTGCAAAAAAAAAAATTGCAAACACAAACGCAAAAACAAATGGCAACAAAACTGATGCTATGCGCGCATTGTTGTTCTTTGCCACCAAATAACGAAAACAACAATTGAAGCGATAAAAAACAAAACTGAATGCGCGTACATACACACCGATCATATTGTCTATGCCTATGTTTGGCATGCGTTCTGTTATATGCACAAACATGTATGACCACCACTCAAAACGACTCTGTTAGGTATAAGCGAATCAAATTCCATTCTGTTTACAGTTGAAATTGCAACATTAAATTTAGTTAGAATGCATGTTGAGATGTACATATGGCCTTACGTTAAAAATTATGCAGTTATGTACATATACATATACAGTACATATATATGTATACATATATAAACTGTCACTTACCACGCTGTCCAGTGCGTGTCGCGGCCCCCGTTGTTGATCGTTGCTGTTCTCGTATTTGCTGCAATATTACGCAGTCGCCATCTTTAATACCAAATTGTCGCAACGAACGCTTATCGTCTAGCAATGGGCGTCCGTTAAATACGACAAGCATTTCACGACCTTCAATACCAGATTCCACTTCGCAAAATGCCTTGAAATTTTCCAGCTCAAGATCCTCGGCAACATCAAGAAAGAAGATTTTGTCTGTTAACGTCGTCACTGTGATTTTCATTTTATTGTATGTTGTATTGAACTATTATGGTTTTGGTTCACAGTAAATTCTTTTGTTTGTTGTCAATGCTAGATGGTTCAGGTCACGACTTTCTTATGGTCTGTGTACGGAAATTGCTGCTGCTGGTCCTGCTGCAGATGTCGCTGGCACTCTCTTTATTAAATGCAATGTCTGCTTTATTGCTTTCTTTGTTTGTTAGCTTCGTTGTTTGTCGTATTTTGACCGCTGGACGATGTCTATTGTTGTTACTGCTGATATTGCCGCTCGCCGCGCTTGTGTGGCGTTTTAACGTTTACGTTTGATGCGTTGTTCTTGTTATTATTATATTTCTCTTTGCTTTGTTTCTGTTATGAGCTCTGTGCGTTGTGCAGCCGCGTTGATATATGAATGCGTACTGTTTTCGTTTTTTTGACGGTATTCCACTATATATGATGAAGATGAAATCAACAATGAATAAATAAAAACAAAAAAAAAAACAAAAATAAGTAAATAAACCAAAGAAAAAAAAATACACATATGTATTGATGTGCGCGCGTAAGCAAACTTATTCGCTTTTGTCTAAAAATATTAGTAAAAATTCTTACAACTCAGCTTGACCGCTTTACCAATAATGTTGTTGTTTACTCATTCACTTACTCACCTTTTGCGAATTTTGATTTCTTTGTAAAAAAAAAATTATTATTATTATTTTATTTAATTTTTCTATTTTACACTTTGAATTTTGTATTGCTGCTTATGTTTTCACAACAATTGTGGCAGCATAGTATTTACGAACAATGAGCCGGCAGTGAGAAAGACGACGACGTCGACGACGCTGCCTACCGCTAAAGGTAGGGTTTTTGAAATACCAAACGCGCGAGTTACGACAATAGCATCGATCGAGCAGTATGGATGATGTTTATTTATAATTTAATTATTATTAATTTTTACGATAAGTGTATGCCGAATGTTCAACCGATACTTTAAGATTGTGTGCCTCTTTTATTTAGAATAGAGGCGGAGAATCATCGATGCTAACATCGATGGTGTTATGATGTTACGGGTTAGTCATTGAATCAGTGATGCCAAGTCACCCCATTTTGTGTTTTGAGATTGTATTGCATGAAAAACGTGACTGCGGACAGCGGGAATTCTAACTATTTTTAAGAATGTTCTCAACTTTTTCCGCTCTTCGTCGTCTCACTTAGTAATTCATCGACATTGAGTTACTTTGCAGTGTGCCGTCATTAACAGTAATTAAGCAATTAAGCTAACAGATATTCGCATGCCAATATGTATATTATTATCTATATATATATATATTATTTTTGCGGTTTGAGCTAGTACGATTTGGCTTAGTTTGCCTTAAATCTTCCATTCTTGTTCAAGCCAACTATTCAGTGTGCAGAGTTCCCATATGGAGAAAATAAATGTTCCGGATCCGGAAGCATAATGTCTACATCGTGTATTTACAAATCGCTCTGTCGCCGACAACAGCAATGTTAATGCAATGTTACCAATAGCTAAGCCAAGGTCAAACAAACATTTCAAGAACAGGACAAAACATGTCAACCCTAGATGGAAAAGTTAGAAAGTGCTGGGCTGGGCTAGGTAAATAAACTTACAGCACTGATCGCCAACGTTTGCTAGGCACACTGATCAAGCCAATATTTTAGTAACAATTGCGCCTATGTGTTAAGTCAACGTGTGAGGAAATACTGCAGACTTATATTGAAAAGTTTATTTGATCCAACAGCTCAAGCCAAAAATGAATGCTATGCTTATTTCTATTTAGCCATTTTTTACGGTGAAAACAAAACTACGAAATGAACAAAAATTTTATAGACTTGGATCGAGCATGGGTTTGAGTTATTAAAGTGAAAAAAATTTTATTGAACACAAAAACAGCAATGTTGTGACTTGGTCAGTTTTTCGCGATTTTTTGCAATTTTTCATTTCGAAACACAAATCGATTTAGTCATATCCATTCGTCGGTATGAACTTGAAAACTATAATAGTTAGAACCAAAAGTTCGAAGCAGGATCAGTAAATATGCTCCTAAAAATAAACACCAAAAAATTTAATTGTTGTCCAGCAGTTCAATTTGTGTTTAGGACTAAAGCTCAACTGTCGAATTTCGAAGTAAAAACATAGAATATTTCTATTAACAAACTTGTACCCTACTGTCGAATTCGAAACTTGCTTAAGAAATAGTCAAAGGTGGCGCTTTAACGCATCAGTTGTTTTCGTTAGTTTTCAAATATTGAATTCGGGCTTAGTATTTGAACTAGACAGTGGTAATTATTTTTAAAAATAGTTTTATCATATATCATATAACAGCAGATATTAAGTTCAAACTACAGGTTTTAATAACGCATTGTTAAAGTTTATTTTGGAAAAAAAAAACGTGCGACAGAACTTAAAATTTAACTGCACACAATTTCCGTTATAAAAAATTGCTTATTTGGTAAATACAAACAAAAAAAAAAAAAAAAACACTTAATTTTGCAACGAAAGCACTTCAAAATATATTTTGATGATTTGAAATTATTCAAAAATATTTTCAAGGCGCTTTCATTTCATGTATGTATGTATACATACATATTTACTTATGCTTAGGCTACGAGAAATGTTTTATTTGCTGCCGTGGTCATATCAGTCTTTCGAAATTTTGCTTAGCGGCGGCAAAGATTTGGTAAAGTTTTTTTTGTTTTCTTTTTGAACGTTATTATGCCTTAAAGTATTGTGTGATGAAATTTGAAGCACAACCGTTGCCAGAACAAAATGCTATACAAATTATTTTATTTTGTTCTGTTGTTTTGAACTGTGCGTATGTGTGCGTGTGCTTACAGATAAATAGTTGTTTCAGACAAACAAATGAGTTGTAGATGCCCAGTTAGTAGACACGTCCATAGGGTAACGTATTCGGATAGTAGGGTATAAAGAGCTTACTGCCAAAGCGCGCCGATTGTGCCGATTCGCTGCTGTGAAATGAAATAAAAAGTTACCGTTTGCCGAATTATTAACCGTTGGGCAACGCACCTGGACGAGAACATTGACGTGCAGATTTCAGTGCGATGCATACGACTGCTGCTGTTTGTGATCGAACCGCCGCCAGTGGCGCTGCCGTTACGTCCGCGTCGTCGTGTGCGTATTAGCGATGTGAGTGCAACGATGACGGCGATCAAGAATATCAAGCCGAGCACACAAAATGATATAGCCAACTTCGAGATGGACAAACAGAGTGTGCCCTCACTTGGCAGTGGTCGTACATTTGGCGCATACTCTTCTACTGGCAAATGAAAGTCATAAAAATATGAAATTATTTTTATTCGCTTGTGTTATAATTTAATTGAATTTGTTTGTTTGTTTGTTTATTTTTACCACTCATATTGTAGCGTCGATCATGGCGTAATCGTTCTAATTCAATTTGCGGCGCTGTCACGGCCAACGAGTTAAAGACCTCAATTCGTGCCAAATGCTTATCGCTGCTTAGATTATTCAAATGCATTTGATCTGTTCTACGGCAATTTAGCTAAAAAATGATTGTTTTCAAGCAATGATTATAGATTTGTACATACAATTATACACACACACACACACATGTACATAGGCGCATTCACATACAAAACGTACATTTTGCAATGCAACTTTAATAAGCTTGAGTGACTTTTAGTGCAATAACCACATTAATTAGTAGAATTAACACGCTTTGCTGCGCACAACAACAACAACAACAACAACAATTAAAACACTTTCGTTTTCGTATGCAATTTGTTTAAAAACGTTAACGAAGAAGGTAAACATAAAAACAAATTGAGTAATTAATCAATTTGGCGTATGTTGCATGCATATGCATGTGTGTGTGTGTGTGTGTGTGTATGTGTGCGTTTGTGTTACTTACATTCGGGCATTTCCCTTTGCAAAGTTGGACGCCACAGCTGACATGCAAACGTTCACGATCGGGAAATTTAAATGCCGGAAATGTTGCGGTAAATGTTTTCTCCACAAAGTCCTCTTCTTCTTGCTTGGACCAACCTTCCTCGGCGGGCTTAAAGCGCGTGTGCAAAGCGGGCATTACCTGAAATTTCAAACAAACGTAGTTTTATATCAAGTCTTACTATATATATATATATATATATATATATATGAGGACAAAGCCACGCCTCTATGTACGATTTTAATTAAAAAATTTAAGTTGATTGTGCAAATGTTTCAAAAGAAAATCACATGCGTTTTTCTGTTGTTAAGCTGACAAAAAATATCGCATGCGATTCTATTTTCATAAAAATATTGCATGCGATATTTTCAATGTGTATAAAATCGCATGTGCGATAAAATGTAATAAGAAGCGTTGGCATTTTTACTAAGGACATTTTCATGCTGACCGGTGTAATTTCTTCTTCTACGCTCATTACACACTCTTCTCTTCGTCGCTCTCTTCTAACACACGCTCGCACAACAGTTACTTCGCTAATTGTTTTGGCTATTTGGTCTGTTTTGTTTTTGTTTTTGTTAACTGCGATTTTATGAAGCATAAAGCAAACAGAAACACTTTAAACGGTAACTCACTCGACGCGTAACTCGTAACTGGTCTTACAACAACAACAACAACAACAACAACAACAACCACGAAAATCACTTGTTGGCATAATCGACGCTTTAGAATTATCTGGCGATCGTCTGTCCGTCCAAGTCAACAAGTCAATGACGAAATAAAGTCGTTAAATTATGACGTCAACGCTTCTAATGACGATGAGAGCAAAAAGTTTAAAAACATTTTTAATTAAACTTGTTTCATTTTCCTACTTATTTTTGTTTTTATTTTTTTGCCGGCTTGAAGACATTTTATTAATAAAAATTTTGCTATAACATTTCTGTAGCTTGTTGTTGTTAAATGTGAAAAAAGAAGAGAGGAGAGACAGAAGCAAACAATGAAAAACCGTAACAACCATAAAAAAACAACAACAACAACAACAGCAATAAAGTCAAGTTCAATGTTTCCGACAACAACAATTACAAAAAAAAAAAAACAACGTTAAACTAAAACAATGTATGCAAGTTTTCGTTATTGTATAAAAACAACAACAAAAACAACAAAAACAACGCGAAAAGAAATATGGCATGAAATTTAATAGCAAACGCGATATGCATAATTGTTTTGCCCGAGAAGAAGATGAAGCAGACGAAGTGTGGCTAGAAGAAAACACAGAAGAGGAAGCAAAAATACACACATACATACGTATATTGTAGTAACTGTATCACATATCAACGGCAGCAACGGCAGGCAGCGCCAACGTCAACGGCGTTGGTTTCATTTTTCATGCGCGTGCAAAATCTCACACACGATGTCGCTACCGTTGCCGTTGCCTTTGCCGTCACTGCTACTGCATACTTGTTAACACCAACAAAACACAACTAACCAAACACATATGTATGTGTGCATGTATGCATGTGCATAAGTGTTGCTTTATGCTTTTCAGTTTGTTTAACTTTTTAGTGTGTTAAACAAAACCAAACAAAACAAAACAAAAAAAAATTAAATAAAAATTTCGCATGTGAAAGATTTACTTTGAAGCGATCATATTAAAACAATGCAACAACAACAACAACAATAACAATAATTATAAAATGCGCAACATCGGAAGTTCAACGAAGTTCATGCGCGCATAGCACAAACAAACACAAAATAATAATATCGACAACAACAACAAGAACAGCAACAACAATAATATTGAAAGGAAGTGAGTGCAAAGCAATGCTACTCAGCGCAGTACAGTGCAGGGCAGTGCTGGTCATGGCTGGTCATGTGCCGTTGGCACTAATTTGTGTTTGTGTTTATGCTAAATAATCAAACGCAGGGGTGTGATTTCGGCTTAATATGCAACTGTTGCATGTATCAAAGAGCGCAAATATCACATATGTACGAAGCACAATTTTTAAGACAAACTTTATATTTATTATTCTATTTACTATTTAATATAATTTAATTAATTTTTTTTTTGTTACGTTGTGCAAATATTTTTGCAATAACAAGGCTAATATGCTGAATAAGCAACATTGTTTTTTTATTTTAATCTTTCACTTTTCTGACCTAGAATGAGCATAGAAACGATTTTTGTGTTGTTGCATAGATAAAAAAAAAAAAATTAAAATAGTAATAATAATACAAAAAAAATTAACACAATAACAACGAAATGCAAATTTAATAAATTATGCCGTGTGACTAACTGACAGTCGGACGATTGTCGGATTGTTAGATTTGCTGCGCTTAAACAATGCCAGAGAACAAACAAAGTGAGCACCAAGAAGATTTGGCCTATTTTACATTGTCGTTGTCGTCGGTGGCCACGACGGTGCCGGTGACGCTGGCGTTGGCATTGCCAAACGGAAACTACTTGGGTGCTAACTGACACGCATCACATGAGACTACATTACTATTAAGATGTTGTCTTAAGCGGATGGCAGTGGAAGTAGAGAGGGTTAGTTGCGGTTGCATGGTGTTGGCCTACAGCAATAATGAATCTTCAACATTTGTATAACTTCTTCTTCATCACCTTCTACTTCTACACCTTCTTTTACACTAATAATGCTATGTGGGCAGCTTAAATGTGCTAGTGTGCGAGAGGGAAGCAAAGTAAGAAAGACAGCAAGAGAGAGAGAGAGAGAGAGAGAGAGAGAGATGAAAATCGTGTCAAAATGTTAAATGCTAAATATTTCACTCTTGGCTAATTGTTGTGACCTCCTAATTTACTCGAGTATGCAAAAGCCTAAGAAGAACAAGCGAATAAATACAAACACACACACACACATACATAAGCACAGACAAAAACCACAAAAACAAAACAAACAGACAAATAAATTAACAAACGAAAGAACGAACGAACGAACGGTAAAGCATTTAAGCAACAACAAAAACAATGAACGCGTAGTTTAATTGTTTAATTTTGTTGTTGTAGTTGTTATTATTATTGTTGTTGTTGGTGTTTGCTGCTGCTTAGGCTTGCTCATTATTGCTTTTAAACGAAACTATTCTAACGTTTTGTATAATTATTGTCGTACCATCATTAACTACAAAAATGTTTCGCATAACAGAAACAACAACAACAATAGAAGCGTAGGTGATAACCGATAACTGTTATAATTAATGATGCTAACATAGGGCAATGCTACTGTGTTCGTGTGTGAGCGAGAGAGGCGCAGCAATTGCATTGAAGCATTCACATATATGAATGTTTATATGTATGTGTGTACGTGTGCATGAATATGTAGTTTAGTTGATGCAGCAGGATTAAAACCTTTAATATGCAGAAAACCGCTGACAAAAAACAATAAAAAAAGTTTAGAAAATTAACAAAAATTTCTTTTCAGTTTATTAAAAATGAAAGTAATTTTTTGTTTTATTTTTTTTTTTTATTATTGCTCATCAACAGTTTAGATTTGATGATAATTAAGCAAATTATAATGATGCGATAACGGTATGCGACATAGCAACAACAACAAAAAAAGACATAATAAACAGATTAAAAAAAAAGAATTATGTGAATTTTTATACAAATTACTGGCAGCGAATTTGGTGCTCTTTTGGTTCGTATAGAAAAAAAAAAATAAAAGAAAAAAATTAAGCTTGACTCACCTGCTCGTCAATGGGACAGCCGCGTTCGTCGAGCAACTGTTGCGTTGACTCGCCCAGGCCATCCAAGGCGGCACAATCGACGACGCGTACGCCAATAGTGCCCGGCACAATGGCGCGCACGGTCAGTGTTGTTGCCACGCCCACCTCGACCGAACCGGAACCATTCGGACCGCCCAATTCCAGCCAAATGCGTACACGCGGCGTATCTATTTGTGCGCGCGGCGTTGTTGTTGTTGTTGTTGTTGTCGACGACTCTGTTGTCGATGACGCTGTCCTTACATGCACATTGACACTGGCAATGGCTGGCGGCGGCGCCGGCAGAGGCATTAGCGTCGGTGTTGGCGACTGCGACTGCGGCGTCACATCTGTTTCATTCGCTTCTTTTGGCATACTTTGCATACGCGCATTTCTGTTATAATAAGTACAAGGCAAATTACACACACATATACATACGCAACGAAACAGTGTCGCTTTTGCAAATTGAACTTACCTATGCACAGTGCTGCCAACTTGCGCGCCGTGGTGCTTGATCGCAACATCGGGCACTGTCATGCCCATTGCCGTTGCCGGCAATACACAATGCACCGTACGCAAAATATCCGTGCTTTGTCGCAATTTCTGTTCCATTTGCAACATGACACGCACCGTGTATTCCATGCCGCCATCGGTCAGCGGCTCTGCGCGTACGCCACAGCCGGACGTCGGTATGCGCAATGTAATGTTCGCATCGTTAGCATTGCCGCGTCGTCGACACTCCAATGGAAAGTCCTTGGTATAAAGTAGACCGCGAAAGTTGCTATTCAATGTTAATTGTATTTCGAATAGATCACGTGTGCAATTCGTTTGCACATTGATAATATGTGTGCTGCCACGTGCCGTCGACGTTTGCGTTGGCGGCGGCAATGGTGCTTGCGCAAACGCAGCCACTGTTGCTGTTGCTGTCGCTGTTGCCGTCGCTGCTGCCGTCGCTGCTGCTGCTGCTGCTGCGGTCGTTGACGCTAACAGTGCTGTCAGACATGCATGACACAAAATTTGTTTTACTAACAATAAGATTAGTGGCAGCGGCGCATGTTGTTGTTGTTGTTTTTGTTGTTTCACGACTGCGTACATTTCAAATAATTAACGTTCTTCTGCTTTTGACGCACTTTAACAGTGCTTTTTTTTGTTGTTGTTGTTGTTGCTGCTGCTCTTTTACTTAATTTGCATACGATTTGCAAGCCTTTGCTCTTCTTCTTTTACTTGCCGAACGATTTGCACTTAGCCGCGTCTCGTTCGCACGCCTCTCCACGCACACACACACGCACACACACACGCACGCACGCACACACACACCCAAAACAACAATTCGCTACAAATGAGTGCCGTGCAGTGTGCGCTCTCTGCTCAAACTTCAATCGTGTTCAATACTTGCTCAATGATGCGTCGCCTCGCCTCGCGTTGCTTTGCGTTGCGTTACGTCTTGGTTTGCGCTTCGTCTTTGACTTAATTGGTTTTTTGTTTTTGTAATTTCCTTTTTTTTTGCATTTGCGGTAAATTCTTATTGGAAATTCTGCATTGACAGCTGCGCCGTTTGCGTTTGCGTTGACTGCACAGCGTTTGATTGCACGACGGCTGCAAAAAGAACAACAAAAAGGGGGCAAATAAAAAATTATTTATTTTAATTTGTTTTGATTTTTTTTTTTAAATTATAAATATTTCAAAATTGTGAAAATTTGCTTTGAAGTTTTTCACTTGACCGCTGTGCCCTTCTTCTCTCTTTACATATTTGCAGTTGTTTTTTTTTTTTCTCATCTTTGCTCATTTGGTTGATGCGCGTTAACATTGAATGGAAATGCAAACAATTCGGATCTCGAAACTGGGTCAAGTTTACAGTTTTGTTCCCAAATGTACAACTTTGGCACTCAAGAAACATAAACAAATGACTCTGCATGGCGCGAATGAATGTCCGAATGAACGACTCAATGAATGAATGAATGAGAGTAAATAAATATAAAAACGACTTTTAGCGAAGTCGCGTATGAAATCAGCATAATGCGTTCGTCGCTTAAGTCTTTCGTTTTGTTTTTTTTTTATTATTATTATTATTATTTTTTTTTGTTTGTGGCCAACTGACATTTCGCCATCGTTTTTTCGGACTTTTAGTTTTTATCGCATTTATTTAGTTTATTTTATTTATTTTGTTGTTGTTTGTTGATTTTGTTTGCTTTTCATGTTGTTGTTGTTGTTGTTGACGTTGTTGTAATCAAATGCATTCAATTTGTTAGTTCATATTTTAAGTAAAAGTAAACACATCAAAAATTACTGTTTTGCCGCAACATTAGCGTGGTTGTTGTTGTTATTGTTATTGTTGTTGTTGTTGTCACACATATACAATGGCTGAAGGACAGCGAAAGAAGAAGAGCGCACAATTGTTGTACATTTTAATCGATTGCGTAAATAAAATCATAGACCATTAAGAGACGGCAGCGCAGAGAGGCGTATTATGGCAAGACGAGGCGTGGCGTATTTTTTGTAATATTTGTCATTTAACACTTTTCAATTTATTGAAAATTGAAAATTAATTTTTCAAGTTTTGAAAAGAATTTCGAACGTTTGTCCGGAGTTTTTTTTTTTTGTTTATTTTCTGAAGCCTTGTTGTCAAAGGGTCCTTCCTCAAAACGTTGCGAATCATGGGCAGCCAAGTGGAAGCAACGAAATGTTCTTAACGCATCATCTGGAGACATCTTAGAGGCAACAGACAGACAGACAGACAGACGGACAGTTGGCATATATACTACAAATAAATGCAATTCATTTAGCTTATGCACAACCGATACAACAACAACAACATCATACTGCTAAAGTGAAATAATGTTTTTTTCAATTTTTGTAATTTAGCAATTTTTTATTATCTTTTGTTTTTGGCCAATTTAAATATTGATATTTTTTTCAAACAGTTATTTGTATATCCTTGTGGCATTTTAACATTATATGTTTTTTTTTTTAATTTTCGCAACAATTTTTACCTTTATTTTTTTAACAAGTTCACTTTTTTTACACAAAAACACAATAAAATTTTTTAGCAAATTGCTTAAAGCCAATAATAAGGACCTCTTTAAAGCAACGTAATTTCAATCAACAACAAAAGTTGAAAAAAAAAATTATTTAAAAAAAAAAACACACCAAAAAATGTTAGTTATTTGAATTTACGCGAATATTCGTATGTGTAATCATATAAATTAATAAATTTTTTTTTTGGCTTAGGTAAAATATTACACATGTAAAAAGAAGAAGACGAATTGGCGCAACCAACCGAGCCGCGCGAAGCGTTTAAATCTAATAAACTCGAAAATGCAACGAAGAAGCTAAGAAAGCCGCCCAAAGCAGTCAAGTGAGCGCGCAAGCACAACGCCAAGAAGCAGACAAAGAAGAAGAGATTGTGTAAAAAAATAAATAAAAAAAAAACATCATTTACAAAAACCACAGCGATTAATAATAAACAATTGTGATTTTATTAAATGTATTGTGCTAATATTTTTAAAATAAATATTTATTTAATTTATTCGAGTCGATTTGACCTTGAAATTTCTTGCTTGCATTGTATTACATATTGAAAAGCCCTATGTATTTGACAGCTATATAGAAAACATACAGCAATAAAAAACAAAAGTTAGTTAGCTTAAAAATTATTTTTTCTGGACTTTTTTTTTCCTGGCCTTAGACGGTTTGAAAGTCACAACCAATGTTTCAGCCAACTTCTCTTGAGTTTGAAATGACTCTTCATCCAATAACTTCGCCAGGTTGGCGTCGATATTTGTTAGGCAGTATTAACTTGTTTTAAATGATGGCGCATGTTCCACATATTTTTGACTCATAATCAATGTCCATCCCTTTTTTAAGTGAAAAGCAAAAAAGTCGTTATTTCCCCAACGCTTACTGAGACGCTTAACTGACATAAAAGCGGAATCATTTTCAAAAAACCATGGAAAATAACGTTAAAACAAAATTTCAATATAGAAGCGACGCATGTACTAAGCAACTAAGGAAAACAAGCTTCATCTGAACATTGCCGCTTAACATTGAATTTTCTTTACGATAGATGGCGTCTTAAGCACAATTAACCGTTAGCTGTAACTGCTTAGTTTATGCAAAGCTTCAAGCAAATCCAGTGTTTCCTAAATCTCAACAGCACGGTTTAACTATTTTAAACAGTGTAACAGCTAATTGCATTTTAATTTCTTAACGCATTGTGTTTTCAACACAAATTTATGTATTTGTCTTCCTGCGGCATGTGGCAACACCAATACTTTAAATAGTTTAGCGCACTTTAATCTGGCAACACCGTCTGACCAGTCATTTCCAAGCAGCTCTTTGTGTGAAATCACCATGTGTAAAATGTTGCAATACAATGAAAAGTTAAAATTAAATCAGCACCACTGCTAGAAATTTTAACGCAACTCTTCAACAGCCTATTTTAAAAAATTGTTGTTTAAATTATCGTTGGAAACGGGCCGCAGCAACGGAAATAAAAGACATCGAAATAAGTATGTATCGAAAATTTTGGCACTAATAAAATGCAATATCGATATTCAATTTTTTTTACCATCACTAGAGATTGCTGACGCTCGAGTTATATTTTTTCCCCATCAAAAAATTGCAACCTTTTTTTAAATGAAAACGATTTAAGGACTGAACGCTGTAACAAACGCAATAACGAACAATTATTATAAAGGAAAAAAAAAATAATGGGTACGCCGACCGAGGATTTTGATGACTTAATTGAATTCGAACTGGGCGCCGATGGCGCACTTCTTGTGGACGATGACAATGGTGAGGTCAGTGGCGGCGATAGCAATGATACTGGTGCAATACACGAATTCGACGATGAACAGGAATATTTTATATTGCAAGAAACCGAAGTTGACGGCGGCAGCATTGAAGGTTTGGAGGAGCATCTGCTTGAGAACGAGTCCGAAATGATAGCCGATGATATTGTTGTCTTCGATGAACAACTGCTGCTCCATGCGCCCAAAAGCGAACCGGAATCGGAGCTTGAGGAATTTCAATTTGAGGAGCTTGTAAATAACAAATGGCAAACTACACGAAGTCGGACGCCACAAACACAGCAGCCACGGCGCCAAATACAAGTGCAACAACAGTCAACAAACACCGAACCAAAGCTGACAGCAACCAAAATTTTAGGCGTGAATAAGGAGACAAAGAATGCTATAAAAAGTGAAACAAAACGTGAAACCGTAACGCCTTTAAATCCACCGGAGCGACACAAAACGACGGCAACGACGACTTCATCAGCGCTGATAAAGCCAAGAATGACGAACAACATGATTGTGGGCGATGAAAAAGAAGAGCTCACAAAGAAAACCGTAAACGAACACAAGGGTCCACTACGCTATATGTTATTCGATGATCTCATTGCGAATATCGTCGACTTTGACGTCGATGACACACCGATTGTCGAGTTCTCAATGTCCACGTCCAAGCTGGACGAACGTTTGCCTATCGAATGCGGCATTTGTCCAGAAGTAATGCATCGAGGCAAACTGCATACGCACTTGAAGACGCACCTTGTACCTGAAACGAATCGTTATGCGTGCATTTATTGCGATGAGTCATACCGCGACTGCAAGTACCTGGCGGGTCATGCACGCCGACACATGGGCATACGGCCGTATGTTTGCGAGGAATGCAAATTGTATTTCTCCACCAAACAGGATCTCCGTGTGCACAATCAACGTCGACATCTCGAAAAAGAGCATACCTGCGAATTATGCGGCAAAAATTTCGCACAAAATACGCAATTGAAACGGCACCGTGAATCGACGCACGAAAAGAAACGACGCTATGCGTGTCCGCACTGTCCGAAGGCCTACTACAAGAACTTCTCGCTCCAGGAGCACATACGGAACGTGCACATGGGCAAACGCCGTATGCTAGTTTGTCCATTCTGTGGCATGCAATGTCGCGATGCGCACAAAATGGCGCGCCATCGCAAGGATATGCATTTGAATCAGAGCGTGTTCGTGTGCCATGTGTGCCGTGAAGAGTTCACCGACATCAATTACTTTGATGCGCACAAGCGTTCCATACAGTGTCGCAGTAATACGCGTCGCAAAAAACAGGAAGAGGCAGAAGGCAACACGGGCCAGGACGTCGACGTTGAACTCGGTGATGTTGACTTTGATGAGGCGTTGATCGATAGCAATTACGAGGAGAGCATGATGGTTGAGAGTCTAGTTGAGGAGGAGGAGGAGGATGAGGATGTCTTGCTCGATGATACGGAAGATTTCAATAGCGATGAATTAATTTGCGAAGTCACATTAGAAGGCGAACTCAACTGATGATGGTAAGAACATTGTTTTAGTATATTATTTTGTGTTTTTTTTTTTTCTTTTTGTTTTTTATTCATTTTTTTTATTTTTTATTGATTTTTTTTATTTTTTTATTTTTTATTTATAAACGCCGTAACACGCATATGGGTGCATTATAAGCGAAGTGGCAGATTAAGTCTGGGGCGGTGTTGTATTTACATATATTACGTATTAGTTTAGCAAAACTGCTGTAGACTTTATTGTATTTAATGATTATTATTAAAGAAATAAAACTAAAAAAAGGCTTTTGAGATACTTAATGTTTATTTTCTATTCCTCTTGTGACAAAGCCAAAGCATTTGTCTTGTCCCGTTACCGTTGACAACCCAAGTCAACAGCGCCGCCGGCACACAACTTGTCTGTAGTCTCCGAAACCAAGCAACCGTAGCAAGCAAACTGCTACGTTGGATCAATTGACACTGTCAGACAGACAGACGGCCAATATTGTACATATATATTTTGTAGTATCAAATCGATACGGAAAGGAAAAACACAATATATTTATTTAAGACAGTCGTCCGACATGGAACGTGAAAAGGAAGATGAAGCGGATGATCATGAGCATGAGGATATAACACAATACACCGCCAACGATGTCTTGCTCGAAGAGGAGGCCATCGAGGAGGAGGCTGAGCCGGAGTTAATTGATAGCTGGCCATCGCTGCCGGGCAATGTCGAGAACTTCAATGTAAGCAAGAAATGTGATGCAAGCATAACAGCGATGAATGAGCGCCGTTCACGCATGCTGATCAAAGCACGCGAAGCGGCAAAAAAGGCGCCCAAGCCGATAACCGAACGTTTACACGGCGATAAGAACAAGATCGAACAGCAATTGGAAATGAGTGACAAACGTTTGTGTGAGTTGCTCTCGTTTGGCGATGAGTTGGTCAGCAATATACGCATTGCAACGGATCGGCGTGAATATGATCGGCGTTGCAATGAATTCAATGCGCGTGAATGTCTGTTGGCCGATTTAAAAGGCGAGAGCTTGGAATCGAATGCTAAATTTGATAATATCGCCGCACGTTGGACCGAGCTGGAGTCATTCAATGAGCCGATGGCGCTGTGGGATCAGATACAGGAGCAAAAGGCCGGCATTGCTGAGATTATGAAGAGCAAGGATGAGATGATTGAGCGTTGTCAGCGTGAGATTGACCGTTTGAATGAGCAATTTCAATTTGATCGCACGCGTCAGGCTGCCGATTTGTGTTGCCTGGTGGAGCGCGTTGACAATCAGGTGGAGCTGCTGAAGGAGGCATACAAGAAGCACATCAATCTGTTGGAGAATACAATTGAAGATGAACGTCAGATATTTGCGTTGAATGCAACCGAAAAATGGCGTACCTTTTTCGATGCCATGAATGATAATTTCGCTGAGAAATCGAATGTAATGCGTGAGCGTGAGAACTTCTATTTGGAGCAAACGCAACGCATAACGGAACAGCAGGAGGAGCTGACAAAGATGACGCGCATACGTTTGGAGAAGGACTGTGAACAGCTTGAGCTTGAGCTGCGCAAGACGCGCGATGCGGTGCTCATGAACTCGGAGAAGCTGGACTACAACTATCAGGTGCTGCAGAAGCGCAACGAGGAGAATGTCATTGTGAACAATCAGCAGAAGCGACGCGTTGCGCGTTTGCACGAAATGGTCATGGAATTGCGCAAGAAAATGCGCAACAACACGATCAGAGCAAGAACGACCGTTAATAAGCTATCGGACGATATACACAAATTGCATTTGACCATTACGGAAATGGAAATGAAGTCGCACTCGATACGTATGAATAATAAGAATAAATTCGATCGCATTTGGGAGATCAATTACAATGAGATAATGCGGCATATTGAACGTATCAATGACATCGATCGGCTCTTGCATGAGCAGCAATTGGTTATGCCCTGGCAGCCAACTGTAGTCAATACACATGACGTTAATAACGATTACAAGAACCACGAGCTGTTCCAGCGTAAGCCAAAGCCAAAAAAGAAGGCGGACATTGAGAAGTTGCCGCCGGAAACGATGCGTTTGTTGCGCAACATGCTGCGTAAGTTATGCGATCGTGGCGGTTTTCTGATTGAGGAACGTTTGCTGGAGATACTTGAGCCATTTAAGGAACGCGATAAGTGTTTGATACGACTTGATAATATTTTTTTGGCATTGCGTATACGTAGTCTACGCGATGTTGCTGATCTAACCGAGGTGTTCATGCCGTACACATACTGTCCCAATTGCGGCAAGCCCAGGGATCGTGAGACCTGCGCTGAGGTTTATATGCGCGAAGCGAAGACTGCACAAAGTGGACAAATTTTTAGTTCAATAATTGTGCCGTTTGATGTGATGGAGGACTTACGTACTAATGAGGCGACGGCCATGTCGTTGCTGGTCGATGTTGCGCCGCCAAGTGAGCCGACCGAGTGTACCGATCATTATCTAGTCATGGAGCCGACGCTTGTATTGCACGCAATCGTTAATTTTAGCAATAGAAATAAGAGCAAAGTCTACAATCCATATGTGAGCGCGTCACAGCGTATGCTCAATTATATACTAATAGATGAGGATACAATACGTCAATTTTGGCGTAATTTTCGTACAGTTATGCCCGAAAATAAGCTACAGATGTGGAAAAAATTGGAGCACGGCTTGAATCATTATTTGGATGTTTTAAAAATGCGACAACAATACGACGGTGAATGTATGTTCCTCCGTCGTCAAAACCTGGAATTGCAACATTTACTACAAAAGTTTCAAGTATAAGTATGACTAATGTTACTGCAGCACTTTACACACAATAATTACAAATGTTAAATGCGTCAAACAAATTCGAAGTTAAGTATTTGAAGAAGAAGACAAATTGTAAAAATGTAACCGTTTCTTTGTTTTTGGTTTTTGTGCTTGTGCTTGTGTTTGTTTGTGGTTAGGCAACGCACTTGGCGTGCACTGCAGCTGCATGAATAAGAATGAGACAACTAGTGTATGCAACTGACGTTAGCCGATTCGACTGCAAATTACTGTTGACACACACAACCCTTTTGAACTTTGATTTGCACTTATCCGTTACTGACATTGCATTATTATTATTATTATTATTTGTACAATAACAACTTGCAGCGTGCGGGCGTTGGCAACGTGCTGGCAGTGCTTACATTCGTACGCGATTTGCATGACGTTTATTGAGAGCGTTTGAGCATATGAATTTAACGACTGCACTGACTTATAATTGACGTATTCAATTTGTATCTACATACATACTAAGTGTATACTTGCCAAGTGATCAGTAATGAACATGACACCGGTTCGCATAGATGTCAAACATCGATCGCTTTTAATTTTTACATTGTGCGCATTTTATTGATATGAATAGCATTGTTGTTGTTGTTGCTGTTGTAGTTGTTTTATAGATTGCGTGACCGTTGGTCTCAACGTCAAGGCCGTTGCCGTTGCCTCTGTTGCTGCCGTCTTCGTTGTCAAAGTAAACGAGCGTGTAATAAACTCATAAAGTATGTACGCAAACATTTATCGACATATTTTAATAGCACAATTTTATTTATCTACTACATTTTGCGGTGCTCAATTGAAAGCCAACGGCGACTTTTGGCTCTATTTACTACGATAAAGGTAAAATGTTAAAAGACGACGTCAAATGCGTTTAGTTAGTCAACTGACTGCGTTGCTTTAAGGCTGTTCGAACTGTGTTCTACACAAGCGTACATATATATAATCTAATCGAAGTCGTTGCGACAACGGCGAAGCAAATGAATGAATGGTAAACGAACGCCGAAGAATGGCGTAACGGCATAACGGCATAGCAAAACGAAAAAGAACAACGAACAAGCAGAAGAAGAAGAAGCATAAAAGTAAGATTTAAAAAAAAAAAAAACAACAATTAGACATGGAACAAGGCACAATGCAAGGATTGGCGCACACTGACGGCTCCTATCTGAGCGTTAGTCGTCTGGCGTTCGATGACGATGACTTGCTTAACAGCTTCGATGGCACAAATCTGCAATTCGATGATGAATTCAATTTGCTCGAATGTTGTCAAAGTAATTTTAATTTGTTCGAATTAATGAGAGAGGTAAGTTAACATTAAAAAAAAAAAAAATAAAAAAAAATTAGTTTTAATAAGAAAATCTATACAATTAGATGAACGACGAGACTGAAGAAGTAGTAACGAACAACAGTGATGCCGCAACAAAGGTAAATTGTGATACAACAACAACAGCAACAACGACAACAACAGCGAAGATCGAAAAGCATGTATTAAAAAAAGCGGAAAACAAGTCGAAGACACCAAATAAATCAACAGCGCGTAAAAATTATCGTACACCTGCAACGTGCAATGTCTGTCAACGTACGTACACCGATCCATATAATTTGCGCATACACATGATGACGCATACCGGCGAAAAGCCGTACGAATGTGATTTGTGCGGCAAACGTTTCCGGCAATATAACAAATTGAAAATTCATTGTGTAACGCACACAAATGACAAGCCGCATGAGTGCGATATATGCGGCAAGGGTTTTCGTTATGCCAACTATTTGGCTATACATCGACGTCTGCACACTGGCGAAAAACCGTACAAGTGCGCACAGTGTAACGACTACTTTCATTCAATGCATGCACGGCGTATGCACATGAAGTTGCAGCATATTGCTATTGCTGCTAATAATCAAACAACGACACACACGAATGCCGTTACAACAGATGCTATAGATCGTATTATTAATACATATACATGTCCGATTTGCGGCAAAGTGCTAACGGATCAATGCTATTTGAATGCGCATCTTAAGCGCTTGCATTATAAGGAGCGTAATCATGAATGCGAACATTGTCAGAAGCGTTTCTTTAGCGCTTCGAGCTGAAGCATCATCAAATTGCGCATACGCGCTTGCGCAAATTCGCATGTGAGATTTGCGCAGCGCGTTTTTTGCGCAAGTCTAACTATAAGCAACATTTAAAAAAAGTACATGCGCGTGACCAAACATGAACCTAAAATGAGCCTAAAAATACGTTTAAGCTGTGTTAATATTTTTTTTTCTCAAAAAATGTGTTTTTTTTTAAATAATCATATTTGTTGCTTGAAAAATGTGATTGTGTGCCATAACAGCCGGTAACGTTATTCTATACATACACCTTTAGCATGTTGGGTTACCACTGACGTCATTTTGTTTATTGCTATAAAATGATAGTGGCAGCACCTTTGTACGCGGCGATAGCTCAGATGCGAGAGATATGGCAACGGAGACCCTTTAAACACACAAAAAAACGACGGCAAACAAACTTTTCATATAAGTTTTGTTTTTTTAAAATAGTTTTATTAAATATATTTATATTTATAAGAAGACCATTGTTTATATATGCGTATGCTTGTGTCGTTTTACATAAGTTTAATGTATGTACGTGTGTGTATACAATTAACTTAAATAATTTTTAATATGTTTTTTTTTTTAGCAAAAATTAGCAACTTTTGTCGTTAATTGTTGCTTTACTACAATAATTAACTTTGTTTTTTATGTGCTCACGTAAACGGTACGCTTTTTTTTTGTTATTAAATAATATTACTTCAAACTTGTTTTAAGCTGTGAAAAATAATAATAAACAATTAAATATAAACGTTAAATTTGAAAACATTGTCGCGCTTTTAATGCACAAATTAATTGCAAATAAAATTACATACACGCAAAAAATAAACTTTTTATTTAATATTTATATTTGCCAAAAGAAGGAAAAATCAAAAAACATTATATTAACAAATTTTTGTTTTATTGGACAAACATTTTTAAAAATAATAATTATAAAAAAAGAAAAAAATAATAATAAACAATATTCTGCATAAAATTAAATACAAAAAAAAAATCATAATAATAATAATAATGATTGATATATATTTATGTTTAATTACTAATAACAAATTTTTTTCTCGACTTAATCTATTGAAGAAAGAAAACATAATTTTGTATTTTAATTTGTTTTTAACAGTTTCACGCTTTGTTCTTTTACGTTCTTAAAGAAACTTGCAATAAAAATATGTATGTATGTATGTATGTGTGTGTGTATTTATATGTATGTATATATGTAATTATGCATGTGTCAGACACTCGCTACAAGCTTTTAAAGCTTATTAGAAAAATTCCAGTTCCTGTTTTTACTCAACATTACATTTGTTGCTTTTCGTACATTTTTGTCACTTTTTCTATAATTCGCTTTTTTCGTTACCGTTTTCCTTCTTCTTCTTGCCTACCAAAAATCATCTAACAAATTTTGTCTGATTTTAATCAATAAACAAAAATAAAAAAAAATACCTTTGATAAAAATTGTTATGCTGATTTGTAAGGAGCGAAATATGACAAAAAAAAAAAAAAAGAAATATATATATATATATATCTTCTGTTTATAACTGACATGGTTAACATTTCAAATGAGCCATGTTCATGATCATGTTTTTTGTACAATCAATTTTGTTTGCTGGTTTTTTTTTTGTATTTGTTTTTGTTTTTGTTTAAACTTTTCCGTCATGATTTTTCTATAATATTTTTTTTTCTTCTGTTTCATTTACAATACATCTTTTATAAAAGTAATGAAAATATTTATGTCTGTCTGTCTTTGTACATAGCCTATTTTATATATTATATGTATGTATATGTAAGTATGTATAAAATTGAATCTGAGCGCTGTCTTTGACTTTACTTCTCCTTCTTTTTTTGTTCTGCTTGTTTTAATTCTGCCTTCTTTTTTTTTATGCCCGTCTTGCTCACACACATGACATGACTGTCGTTTAATTGCAGCAATTTAATATATTTTCTTTTTAATGTGTATTTTATACATATGTAACTGTATGTATATAGAGTATCTATGTACTTTAATGCAGCATACAAAATAGTGTAAATTTTTTTTGCAAGTGTATGAATTGCATGCGCGTATAATTTTTAAGTGCTTACACTGAAAAAAACAAAAAAAAAAAAGTATAAACATGTACATATAATTTTTGCCTGATTCTTTGTGTATAACTTTGCCTCAACTTAATTAATTATTTGTTGTTGCTTTTTCTTTTTGTTTGTTATTTTGTTGTTGTTTTTTTAACTGTATGTATATAAAGATTTTAAATTTTTAATTTGTTTTTGTTGTCGCAAACTTTTCACTTAGTAAATATATATGTATGTATGTATGTATGTATATAATTAATAATTATGTTAAAATAACCCTCACAACGGCATACGCTACGGCACTGCGACCGTACTTGCCCTTCTCCCACAAGCTGCCTGAGTACAAAATCTAACCAACGTTAACGGCATTGCAATTTAAACGCTCCGGACCCGGCCGGAGACACACACACGACTCACACTCATATGTTATATCCATTTGTTTTTTTTTTTTTCTCTCCTCTTTGTAACAACTTCTCAAAACTTACGAAAAAAAAAAAGTTTAGAAAGAAAAATTAGAACAAAAAAAATTTTGTTAAATTTGTATTCACTTCTTTCATTGTAAGGTAATCAAAATGTGCTTCGCTTTGCACACACAGCTCAGCGCGTCTACTGGGGTTTTGGTTAGCTATGTTGACTGGGCTTATGACTAATTGAACTGCAATTGCTTTGGAGTTCCTTTATGACATTGAACTGCAGGGCAACCGTGGCGAGCCCATTTGCGTGAGCACACGATCGAGCCACTGCAATGGCCCATTCAGATGCAATTCAATCCAGCATGGCGTCGATGTCACCGTTTGGCGTCGATATTCGGCGCCCCAGCCCTTTACGAATGACATGCGTATGGTGCACATGCGCGTCAGCTGATAGACGGCTTCGAAACCCTGCGAGACCGATTGCGATAGCAAGGCGGCGAACTCTTGATTGTTGAAGATCTTCAGATTACAGCCGGGCGGTATTTTGCAAACGGTTGCCGGATGCCAACCGTAGCGTTGATTGCAATTTGGACTCTGTACAAAGATTGATGAATCGCTTAGACATTCGGCAAATACTTCACCGCCGATATAATACAGACGCACGCCTTTGCCAATGTGCCGACGCGTCTGTTCGACGACCTCATTACGATTGACATTCGAAAGTAGACCCAAGCAGAAGCGCTCCGAATTCGAGGGATCGGTGAAGCCGTCAACGGTTATCGATGGCTGTGATGCATGAAAGGTCTCGCCGACACGTGTGTTAAGCTCATAGTATGAGATCGAGCACCAGAATGCGGGCTCGTGATACATGACGGGCGCTGCATCGGCCGGCGGTGTTAGACGTGACATATTCATATTATCATTCGGATCAATTGGATCGCCATCTTCGCTCATGTAGCCGGGCGGCGGTGTGCCCGTGTTGGGAATGCTACTGCCTACGCTGAGTACGCTCGATTGTGAATCCATGTTGCAGGCGCCGGGTGGCACGTTTGTGCCAGAGCCTAATTGGCCAATTGAGGACGTGGCACTGCTGCTGCCACCACCGCCTCCGCCGCCGCCGCTACCAGAGCCTACTAGTAGCGGCGAATGTTGCTGTTGTTGTTGTGTTGAAACGTGCAACTGTTGCTGTTGCTGATGATGTTGATGTTGCTGTTGATGTTGATGATGTTGCTGCTGATGATGTTGTTGTTGTAATTGCTGTTGACCACCCAATTCCATATACTGTGGCGGACTTAACGAGGCGCTACGTATTGTCGCAGCATTGTATTCGGTATTATTTGGTATTTGATGTGTATGATTGTCCAATGGATAATCGGCAATTGAATCCGGCGGCGTTGGCAATGATTTCGGCACCAATATCGATAATTCAATTTTCTTATAATGATACGGATTAATGCAAATCTCTTCTTTACGCAAATGAAACGCGTACTCGCAATGCTCCAATGGCTTTAATTCATTCTGTGATTGTAGATCGGGCCAACGCCATAACCGGCAATAGATAACGTGCGGCAGACCCTTGCGTAGGCTTTCGCCGGTCGCTGCGGGCTTACTGCGCGGTACAGTAACGCAACGTGTATTGCAATTCTGTGTGGATATGGCACGTTCAAGTTCCTCAAGCTGTGAGTTCTTTTTAATCTTCTTCACTAGATTTTTAACCGCCTTTTCCGACCACTTGCCTTCGACACTGTTGTCCTCGTTACCCTTTTTAAGTGCTAACAAACGTTTGACCACTTGCGGTGTGAATGGCAACATCTCACGCCTCTAGACCAACACCAACGGCTTGCTATGGCTGGACACACACACACACGCACACGCACACGCACACAAACGTCAATGGCAACGGCAGCGGCAGCGTACGCGTTCGTCTCACTTGTGTCGTTGTCGTCTTCGTTGTTGTTGTTGTCGTTGTTGTTGTTGTGGTGATTTGATGGACGTCTTCTTCTTGAGTAATTCAAACGCTCGCTTCGCTCAGTTGAAACTTCACTTCTTTACTGTTACTGTTTATATTTTTAAGCATTTTTTTTTTTTTGGTTGAAAACAAAATTTGTTTAATTAATTTACAAGCGCATGGAAACGATTAAACTTGATAATTTGTGCGTACATGTGTATGTGTGCATGCATGCATATATGTATGTATGTATATGTATATTTGTATGTGTGATAAAAGCGTTTCAATGCTCATGCTAATACGTTGGTTGATAGTTTCATGATGATGATGATGTTGTTGATGATGGCATGACGCACGTGAAATGTTTATTGTTATTAATTATATATATGTATATGTATATGTAAACTTCATTTTTCGCACTCAGCAAGCTTCATACAAAACAACAGCACAACTTGCAGCCCGCGGTGTAATTATTATTATACAATTGTCTCGAACCGATCTTAACTAAACAAACACACACACACACACACTTGCGCATATCAAGCGTTTGTCATTGAAATCTATCGCAAATACAATTTTCGACACAACTTCTTAGATTACAGACGCAATAATAATAATAACAAAAACAAAAACAACAATAACGGCAATAACGACGACATCGCCGACGAGCAAGCAAGCAAGCAAGTGTTGGACAGACAACGTGTGCGGACTGCAGAAACACGGCGTCCGTTTTTTTTTTAAATCTAGACTGTTAATAATGTACGCGCACAGTGACGAACCGAAAATACAGACGACGACATAATATGAGCCGCGCGATAACAACAAATGGCAAAAATAATATTTAGAAACGAACGAAAAAAACAAAAAAAAAAACAAAAACCGAATTATAAAAAAAACAAACAAGATGAAAACACGTTCGGTGTATCATTTGGTGCGTGTGCCGCTTGCCTAAGCTAAGGTCCAGTGTAGCCAGCAAGCCGACAACGGCACATACACATGTACATGGACATGGCACATACACAGAGATGACTGCATATATGCAAGCTAAGCTCTTGACTGGCTGATTGGCTGGCTGTGTTGAATGTTTGAAGTTGTGTGTGTGTTTTACTGTAAAGGCGTATGAATTGTACGAAACATGCTTTCGGTGTCAGAACTTTACCTGATTATGCAGCGGCGCTTGGTGCTTCTGCTGCTCCTCAAACCACTGGCGGCACGGCTACTCTGTTATTGCGCGTTTGTTGCTGTGCACCAAAAAATTTTGCTGTCTCCTTTTTTTTCTCCCACTTATGGCTTTTTTTTTCTTTTGTTTCAATGACACCTTAGTTGTTTGTCACACTTGCGCTGCTGTTTTAAAGTCGCTGCTGCTGTTATTGCTGACCTTTCGCACTTTATGGATACTTTTCTGGTCCCTTTCCACTGGCCGTCTTGATTGCCAACATAGGCTGACGTCGCTACCTTGACTTCTCTCGCTCGTTAGCTTGCCACTTTCCCACTTCCCAGTTGCCACTTGATGTGTGTGTTCTGCTCGCCTGTGTATTCCTCGGCTATTTCGACTTTGTTGCTGCGTCTTGGCGTCTGACTTTGCGGCGTTGCACTTCTCTGTATCTTTTACTAAACTTTAGTTGTAGCAATTTTTACATGCATCTATTTCACTTTTCTTTTTTGCTTGCAGACTTTTTGCTTTCCTTTCTTCTTTTTTCGCCTCTTAATCATATAAGAATTTTGGTGCCAATAAACTAGTCTTTCGTCTACACACGCAGTTTCTTATATCGTCTTATTTTAATTTAAAATACGCTGATTTATGGCTGTGCTTCTCTTGCCGTTTGCTACTGCTGCCTGCCAGCGTGCGTGTGTGTGCGTGTGTACATACATGCGCAAATATGTTTGTGTGTATTTGTCTGCGACACTGTGTATCTTTTGTCTGGAAGTCTCGCAATTTTTCAGTTTCAGATACTTTTGCACTGCACTTGATTAACTCACTCGCAATGCAACTTGCAACGCTTTACATAAATATATATATTTTTTGAATTTAACGTCAACATTTGAATTGTCAAATAAAAATAATTACTAAACAATCGCAAATATAAAACGTATAAAAAATAAAACGAATATTCGCACAAAAATATATGTACAAAATTGTACAAATTGTGCTGCCAACTTATGCCGTCACTTTCTAGAGTTCTTAGCACTACGTACTCCTATGTTTTATTTAAATGCACTCCGCTTAAAACAAGTTATTGTTCAAACTGATTTACCAAGTACATACTACATTGTTTTATGTGATGTGTATGTCTAAGTAACATAGGAGTATGTAATATTCAGTTCCGTTAATCGCTTCCATTCTCTGCAATGCCAACATGTCACGAACTGCAATGTTAACTCAGTTAGCATGACATGTCGAAATGGGGCTGTTTTTTTGGCACCGGATAGGGCGCTAACAGCATGTTAATCATTAACAGGACACTGAAAAAGCCTATTTTGAACAGTGCTGTTACTTATTAACTGTCAAAATGCGCAGATTTAACAAAAAAAATACAAAAATGACAGGAGCTGGTAAAGCACAAAAAAAATTGAAATTCTATTTTAATTTTTATTTATAGCTTATTTAAAATAGGTCTTAGACAATAACGTTTCTTGGAAATAGTATACACAAATAATTGAATAAATATAAACGAAAATGTAGTATCATTACTATAACGAGCGTTCATGTTTGGGATATCCTTTGATATTTATTAAGTGATTCTTTGACTAGATCGTCGGGCGATTTTGTATTGAAACAAAAACGTTTAACGCTTGTCCCATAGTCACTGCGTCTGTACATTTTGAGGTGCAACTTGTCCTGTAATGTTGCAGCACATTGGAAGCACCTTTTGCTGGAAACTTCATCCTTCACACACACCGTATTACCAATTCCTGACGGATTAGCCAGTTGATGGTTATATTTAACGTTTGCCACATTCATTACACAAAATTCATCCAGCATATTGTCCAACTGATTCTTGGTTGATCGATTACGGTCACAATCAATGTACGGTATATTGAATTCCGTTTGGCCAGTCTTATTTGCAGCCCGCGTCCGCTGGACTTTTGAAGCGGCTGGACGTTCCAGAGAAGTGGCATTCGCATTGTTAATGAGTGCCATTGTCAAGTCAATAAGTGGAGAGCTTGGCTCCAATGCTTTTGCCACTTCATTCGATTCGGTGCCAGCATTTAGTTTCAAATCTCGTACTCCATTTTCAATTACTTGCGGTGTCACACTCTGCGACAAGCGATTCAGCAATGGTATGTTGAACTTTTGATCATTTGTTGCCTTTCCGTCTGTTGTTGGGGCTTTTAATTGTGGCAGCTTAAAGCCTTCGCTTAGTCCATTGATATGGT